>JACGDI010005603.1:736494-758877 GCA_014898725.1 Jacaranda copaia
AGAAATGGCAGATCTATTCACTCTATCAATAATTGAGCCGAATCTAGTAGGGTCCTTTCTATTTTGGGTTAAGTTGCCAATGTTCTTGGATATTTCCACCTTTTTGAGAATTGTGTCCCCAACCTTAAAATGGCGTGATCAGACACCTTTATTGTAGTTCTTTACCAATTTTGATCTATAGTGTTGCATGGTGTTATAGGCTTTATGCCTCCACTTGTCGATTATCTCTAGGTCGAGTCTCCTTTTCAATGTGTTCCTGATTGGGTTAAAGAGGATCACTTGAGTTGTGTATTGTATGAGTTTAGAGGGGATGACTATTTTAGAACTGTAAACCAAACTACAAAGGTTGTGACTCGTGGTTGTACAAGGGGTAGTTTTGTATACCCATAACACCTTAGGGAGGTCATCTGCCTAGCTCGACCTGATCCCTTGTATTTTGGCTTTTAGATGATCGAGAATTACCTATTCATTATCACTGTCTAGTTATTACACTATGGGTTCCCAACTGAGTGAAGTGTTGGGGTAATCCCTAAGGCTTCACACCAATTTTGCGTGTTTCTACTTTGAAACTATGTCCCATTGTTTGAAATGAGGACCTTAGGAAGACCAAAGTGGCAAATGATGTTTTTCTAAATAAAACTTTTGATGGTCATATCGGTTATTTTTAGGATGGCCTTGGCCTCGACTTATTTGGTAAAGTATTTGATTGCGATAATTATGAACTCTCTCTTAACTGTCTTCTTTGTGTTGTAGAATGTTCGAGTAGACTTGATAGGATGGGCACTTTTAAGTAAAGTTAATAGCATTTTTCAATAAAGTGGGCCAAAAGTATCCATATTTGATGATCTTATGAGCAAGGGATTTTCTTCCTAAATGGTTCCTGCACATGCCTGCATGGATATCTTGTAGGACCTCGTAAGCATTGTTGGGGTCCAAGCACCTCAGGGATGGTCTGGAGATTAACTTTTTATAGAGTTGGCCATGTTTGTCGAGAGCAAACTTGGTGGCTTGTCCTCAAATCCAGAATGCCTCATTTTTATCTTTAGGAACTATACCCTAACTCAGGTGAAGCTTTATTGGATCCGATTATAAAAAAAGTGTCTTATCGATGATCTTTACAAAATTCTCTTCGAGAATGCCTATTGATGGTTTATCAATGACCAAAATGGCTATCGTTTTGTCTCTTGTATCTCTAATTGAGCTGGTAAATTTGGATAGGGCATCCGCTCACTCATTCTTTAATTAAGGTACTTAATTAAGGATGAGCTTTTTGAACAACTATTGTAGTTTTTTGACCCAGATACTGGCTCATCATCAAGTCATTAGCCTCAAAATTTCCTTCAACCTGTTCTACGACCAACTAGGAGTTTGTGATTGCTGCTAGGCGCTTGACCACTTGGTCGAGTGCTATTCTTATTTTAATAAGGAGGGCATCATACTCCATTTCGTTGTTGGTGATTGTATAATCAAGTTTGATTGCAAAGTCATACTCTTTTGCTAACGGGGAATAAATAGCAACACCTATGCCACCTCCTAACATTTTCGATGATTTATTCACATGCAAGGTCTAAATAAGAGGGGTTTCATGACTTTGTTTAGGGAGATCGACCTGCTCAGCGATGAAGTTAGCCAAAACCTGTGCTTTAATAGTTGTTTTATGTTGAAAAGTGATGTTGAACTCTCCCAATTCAATAGCTCATTTTGTTAACCTTCCAAACGTGTCTAGCTTTGAGAGTATTTGCTTCAATGGTTGGTTTGTCAGTACTATCATTGCATGGGACTAAAAGTATGGTCGCAGCTTTCAAGCCACAGTGACTAATGCTAAGGTAAACTTCTCAATCTCTAAGTAGTTATGTTCTAGCACTTGTAGTGCCTTGCTGTAGTAATAACTTGGTCGATAGTTTCTATCTTTGGTTAAGACTAGAACTGATTTGATCGAGGCTTTAGAAACAGCTAAGTAAATATGTAGTACCTCTTCGAGTTCTGGCTTGGTGAGCATAGGAGGTGAGGGTAAGTATTGCTTTAATTCAATTAAAGCCCGATCACACTATTCATTCTATTGAAAGCCTAACTTCTTAGCATTTTTGAGAATCTTAAAGAAAGGTAGGATTTTGTTAGCCAAATGGGTGATGAACTTATTAAGGGCTATAATTCTCTAGACTAGACGCTGTACCTCTCTGACTGTTTGAGGTGGTGCAATGTCCAGCACTTACTGAATTTTCTGTGGATTCGCCTCAATGCCCCTTTGATTGACCATCTACCCCAAGAATTTATCTCTTCAAACTCCAAATGTATACTTGTTTGGGTTTATTTTTATGTCGAATGCTTGCAATATGGTAAAGGTGTGGTTGAGGTCAAGTAGATGGTCCTTTGCTTTCTCTATTTTGACAATCATGTCATCAACATAAACCTCCATAGACTTGCTGTTCTCTTTCTTGAATATAAAGTTGATTAGTCTCTGGTAGGTTGCTCTAGTATTTTTTAGGTTGAAAGGTATGATCAAAAAACAACAAACCCCATTGGAGACCACAAAAGAGATCTTGTCCCTATCCTCGGGTGCCATGAATATCTAGTGATAACCCTGGAAAGCTTCTATCATGCTTAATAGTTCACAACCAGTAATAGAGTTGACTAGTAAATCTATACGAGATAAGGGTAAGGATCTTTAGGGCAAACTTTATTCAAATCAATGAAATGGTTACACATGGGCCATTTTTCCTTATTTTTGGGGACGGGTACAACATTACAGCCAAGATGGGTATTGAATTTCTATAATATAGCCTGCATCTAAGAGTTTATTGACTTCTTCCTCAATGATCTGGTACCTCTCAGCATTGAAAGTTCTCATCTTCTACTTAACGGGCTTGTGAGGTGGTGGATGATTATAATATGGTTGATTCCCTAGAGTTCAGATGCCTTCTAGGCAAAGACATCAGTATTTCTTTGTAGGAAATCAACCATGAGACATTCCATGTGGTGGCCCATATCTGTTCCAATCTTGATGGTTTTGTTGGGTTTCCCAAGCTCTAGCTCAACTATTTTAAACTCCTCAACAGGCTCCATCCTAGTGTCTTCCAACTTTCTCTTCATACTAACTTGACCCTCCTCAAGCTCCATTATTGGGGCATCTCACAAGGTCTTCAGTTGTGGTTAAGTCTTTTGCTCACTACACTCGATCGAAATAATGTAATATTGCCAGGCCTCTCTAATGTTGCACAACAGCTCACCCATGCCCACTAGGGTCGAGAATTTAATTTTTATATGATAAGTTAAGATAATGGCCCAAAAACTATTGAGAGCTGATCAATCAATTATAATATTGTAAGTAAATAGGGTGTCAACGACCAGATAGTTTATCATGAGTGTTCTCCTGCGAGGTATCTCCTCGAATGATGTAGAGAGATTGATGGAGCCTTCGGGTGTGATCTTGACCCCTTGAATTTGACTAGAGGTTTGTGTACGGGGTTACATGTCAATTGGCCCAAATTTATCCTTTTTAGTGTCAATAGAAAAATAATGTTGGTAGAGTTGCCATTGTTGACCAAAATCTTTCTTACTTCAAAGTTGGTGATCTCAACACAAACCATCGTAGGACAATCAACTTTATGGTTGATGCTTTTGCCTTTGAGATGGGCGAGGTCATCATCAGTGAAAGAGATGGGCTCTACATTGGTGGACAATATTAGAATAGTACCCTACAAGCCAATGAGATTGGCCTTGTACAAATTATTACCTTGTAGAGCAATATTGATTGAATGATATTCTCTACATAGCCACCTTTATCTTATGCTTTATTATACTTCACTTGCATTTGGATGAAGCCCTTAGATCACCTTAGACTATGGGACTTAGTTTGGTGAGCATGGAATAAGTCCCACACGGTCGTGATCTTAAAACTTCCAAGTTATAGGATCTTATGAGATGAGGCATCTGAGATCCAGATAGACTTGCACTAATAATGCATAAATCTAAGGGTTGGAGATTGCTCTGTTCCATGAGCAACTATATGAGATATAGGTGTATGTTAGTAGGTACTTATTAGAGAATAAGGCACTAAAAACATACTGGAGAGTTCACTAGATAGCTGAAGTGGCAGGTTGGTAGTGGCTAGTTCTCCTGCTTACGCTAATGCATATTATTAGTCCTTTGACTTGAGGATGCATGCTAACCTTTTGTCTGGTCGTCATGCTTTGATTCATCCTCGACTACTTAGCAGGTCTTTTTAATTGAGATTGGGTATGAGCTACTTGGCATGGAGGTTTGTGAGATGTAAGATGAAATCCGACTCCTCGCTATTATAAAGGGTGAGTACATCTTTTATGTGTTCTATAATAATTGATTCCAAAAAATCCTTGTGCAAGATGGTGTGATAATTTGGAAAAAGAGTTTTCCAAAGGTGAGGTCACATAAATAGATTTGAACATTGAGAAAATAGAGACATAATATCGAGGCTAATGGGGAGCCAACAAATATCTTGCCCTAGGCCTCTTTCCGGTGATAGGAGACGGAAGGACCGTATTTGCATGGCATGCGTAGAGCGATGATGATGCTCTAGAATATTCATTTTAGCTAATAAGTTGGGCTCTATGGGCTTGAGGTTGGACATTGACTATAGAGATTGGGTACTCTTTGATTAATGAGATTAATTGAATTGAGACGACTAGTTTAAAAGGAGTTTTAAACTAGAATGAATATGAGATATTCGATAGTCACAAGGTATTTGTGAGACCATGTCCAATGAATGGTAGAATCTATTAGGTTACACAAAATCTAATTAGTTTCTTAATTAATGGAGGGAATTTTCTAAGGAGTTAGAAAAGATATCTCTTTATCCTAATGGACTGAATTTTGGTGCCAAGTTTGAAGGATAATTTTGTCTTGATTGATTTAAGTGTTAAATTAATCAACTAATTTAAGAGTTAAATTAGACCAGTAATTAAAGAGTTAATTATTTGGTGCCAACATAACCATCAATTGGTCAAGTTAACTTAAAGAGTTAATTTAATAATTAAGTTTAAAGAGTTAAGCTAGTTTAAGTTAAAGAGTTAAGTCAAAGCATAATTAATTAAATTAAAGAGTATAATTTGATTAATTAGGAGGAATGCATTTTTGGAGGGAAGACTCAAATGAGATTTGAGATAGTATCTTAATTAATTTGAAATGAGATTCCAAATGTAATTAAGATGTAAATAAAATTCAAATAAAATTTGGATTCCTTTTGCCACCTTAGCAATCTTGGCTACCCCTCTCATATAATGTGTGATGCCACCTTGGCATCACAAAAATCCACATCTATATATAGATATAGTGAGGTACACGGCCAAAGAGAGAAAAAGGTGTGCCAAAGGTGTGAAGGATTAGATTCTTCATTTTTCCTCCAAAAATAACTCCTTGTGCAAGCTAGCATTTCATTAGTTGAAGACTTAGCACTTTCTTTCTCCTCTTACCAATTTTCAGCCTTTTCCATTGCCAATTCTTTGGTTCTATTCTGGCTTATGAATTAGAGAATTAAGAAAGTCTCATTGGTGTGTGGACTATTTCAATAGAGACAAGACGTGTGCTTTGCTCTATTTATGGAGAGCTCTCTGCGTGAAGTTTAACTTTGCGATTTTCTACAGGACATTCCAAATGGCCAATCTGAATTTTTTACTAGAGATTCTCCAAGGTGTTGGATATCTTTAGTAATTTTTCCAGAATATTTAAAAACCATATAGTAAGGCGATCGTCGCAATACTTTCTCTATGCCACAAGCTGACAGAATCTGGAACTAGTGAAATGTTTACTTGTTTCTTTTTGGATTTGCTTATCAAGGTAATCCTCTATCTAAATCTGAATTCAAGGCATAATTAGATATCTATAATGCTTGTAGGCACTAGTTATTTTATGTTTTGAAGTTTTGATTATAGATCCTAGTGCCTATCTTGCTTTCAGATAAATGGAACATTGTTTCAACTAGGGAGGCTTTAGTCAATTCTAGCCTCCTCTATATTTGCTTCTTCACTGATTTTGAGTCCCCCTAATGGGACCTTCTGTAATCATTTCAATCACTCTTCGAATGGGCGGACGGTTATCCTAGGCGGGTTTTTTTTCTTTGTCCTCTCTCCTTGGGCTAACTGACCTTTCTCTATGGAGAGTCTAGTTGGTTTTGCCCCTTTTTGTCTAGGTGCCTTCAGCCACATATTGCTTGAGATGACTTTGTTTGATTAGCCTCTTGATTTCATCATAGAGATTGAAGCAATCTTCCGTGTCATGGCCTTTTTGCTTGTGAAAGTAGTAATGTTTCTTTGATTTTTTCATGGCCTTAGTCTCGTTTAGCTTTTTGGTTTATTGAGGAGGTTGTTGTGTTAGATTGGGAACAATACCTCCTTCCTCGAGAAGTTGAGTGAAGTGTGATCATGGAAGCATTTGATAGGAGATCGATGATCCTCCCTCTATAATCAATTACATTTCTCCTTATTTTTCTTTTTCTCAATCTCAGGGTCACCGAATTTTAGTTTGTTCATTTTCTCCTAGGTCTTATACCTCTTTGCTAGGTCAAAGAGCTCCTCCATTGATTGGGGGCATGATCTCACTAGATCATTAGGGTACTCTTTATGCCTTAGTCCTAGGAAAAAAATGTTGATTAGGAACTCGATCCTGGGGTTGTCAATCTTTAACACCTTAGTGTTAAGCCTAGTGAAGAAATCACAGAGACATTCCCCCTCATTCTGCTTCACAGTATAGAGACGGGTATGGGGGAGTTTTTCCTTTTGACGGTTAGTAAACTGGTGAAGAAACTTATCGCACAACTTGTTGTATGAGTATATCAACATCGAATCAAGTTTGACACATCAATCGAGTGTGATGCCCTAAAATATGGTGATTAGCATCTTCGCGTGTATGTATTTGTTGTGTCCATATAGTTGCATCATGTGCTCAAACTACATTAGGTGCTCATTTGGATTCATTGAGCTATCATACTATGGGAGTTTAATTGGAGCCTTTCTGTTGATTGCAATGCGCTCGTTGATTGTCTTAGATGAACGATGACCCTCTTTCATGTCGAAACCTTTTGGGGCCATCAGGGTTAGGAATCCTTTTCATATTTCTCCTTGATCTATTGTTGAACTTGGTGAGAAACTTCTTTCCACTCCTCTTGATCTGCTTAGGTCATGCTCTAATTGAACTAGGGCCTCACATATTGCAAGGCTTGAGTGGGCCAAGCCGCATGATCTGTTGATTTGCCAATCTCTTCTTGCTGGTCTGATCTCGAACAGTTGACTTTATTGTATTGCTTGGTTGGATTAGGTTAAACGTAATGGTCAATAGAATTTGTAACTTTTTCCCATAGATTAGGTCGACCCTTTTCTTCGGGGAGGCTCCTAGAGCTAACTTCTTATCTAGTCGATGGGTGCCTAGACTTTGGACGACTACAACTGTCCCTAGGGGATCTTTCTTCTAGTCTTGGTGGTTGTGGGGTCACGCTAACAACTGGAGCGGGCATGGTTGTGTGCCAATTTAGCGTGGCAAAAAGTTGAGCAAAAATTGGCTTACTGATTAACTGTATTAGCTAGGGCATGGTTAAGTTAATAATTTGCTCCAGCAGGGCATTGGGTCCCGGTGCATGTGATTCTTACTAAAGTTGAGGGGAGGAGGAGATGTTGTCCTTCTATTTTCATCCCTCTCAAATACGACTCACATGGTGTTCACCATTCTTTCAATTACAGTCTCAATGCTCTCACAAATGGCACCAAAATGATGAGGTTGAAAGCTATTTTTAGTGTATTGGGTAAATATTTAGGCTAATTTAACCAGGATGGTTGAGTGGTCTAGTTGAGAAATATCCTTGGGTTGAGATCTGCAATCATGAGCAAATGTTATACTAGCCAAGGTGTCATTGGCTAGGCACTTCGATGCTCAAGTTAGTACTGGTTAAGTAAGAAAATTGAGCAACAAAGTAAAAGTGTATAGTGAAGAATAGCATACCTTGAGAGTAGCTGGAAATGGGGTATTCATAGCCTTCTCTAAGTGGAGGATATATCTAAGATGGCTTTTGCTTTGCATAGGGGCTATAGGTCATCTCCCATCCATATTTTATTCTCGGTGGCACCACTTCCTGCTTTTTGGGGCAAAAGAGTACCCTAGAGGCGTGCTTCCTAATAGAAGTGGAGGCAGAGGTGGTACTGGGGCGGCATGCGCCATTAATGCGAAGACATGTTTGTCTGTCAGGGTATTAAATGTGGCTGAGATATGATTCACTGCCAGGATGACCCCTTTGATTGATAATAGGTTGACCAAAGAAATGGTTGAAGTGGGTTGCCTGAAACTTCTCGTCGGATACGATCGAGAACACATTACTCAACTTGGGGGTTATGGTCAAGTGGCTCGACCCAGGTTACTACATAAGTGAAAAGGCGATGGTTGATGACCCAACTGGGCCTCAGAGATAAAGTGGGCCTTGAAGCATGCTCTGGAGTCGATAACTATTGGGTTGGGCCCGCTGGGCCATCCTATATCAATATTTGAATAAGTATCATACATATTATTCATATATATATAACAAAAACTTGTAAATATATATCTTCAAATATATATAAGAATAAAGAATTTATACAGATAAAAAATATATTTTATTCATATATGAATAAAAAAAATATATTACTTATATATAAAAGAAATATATAGATAATATGAAAAAAATATATAATATAAAAATATGCTCACAAATATGAAAAAGATATTTATAATAAAAAATATAATAAAACGATATTAAAAAAATGTAATGAAAAATACAATAAAAAATATAATATGTAAATTAATAAATAATATGAAAAAATAATATAGTAAAACAATATTGTACAAAATTCTTGCTCAATTCAATGATTTAAATATTAATGTCTTAAATAATGAAAATATAATGGAGCTTTTAAAATTTATAAAGGATCCAGAAGTGAGATCTAAAATTATAGACCAAATTGAAAATGCTCATAGTACTTCTTCTAATAATTATGTTAAAAATCAAGAAACTTATACTTCTCTTGAACCTTATACTATGGCTGAAGTTCAAAGAATTTTAAAACAAACACAAAAAATTGAAACTCCTATCACAATTCAAGATTTGAATGTTGAAATTAATAATTGAAAAAATGAGATACATAATCTTAAACAAGAAAATAAATTTCTTGATGAAAGAATCTCTATTCTAGAAAAAAATAGTAAAATGATGACCTTTCATGATAAGAGTCTTGAAGAAATCATGAGCCTTTCTAATAATGATAACTTCCTTCATACATCTAATAATGATAATTTCTTTCATACTCGTAATGATGATAACTTCTTACATACTCTTGAAATGATTACATCTCAAAAATGGTTTATAAAAGTCATTTTACTTATTGATAATAGATTTCGAAAAGAATTAACTACTCTAATTGATAGTGGAGCAGATTTAAATTGTATACGAGAAGAAATTATTCCTACCAGATATTTTCATAATACTATTCATTCTTTTAGTTCTGCTAATGGTCAAAAATTAGATATTCAATATAAATTACCAAAAGCTTATATATGCAAAAATAATACCTGTATTCCTACAAGCTTTTTACTTGTAAAAAATATTATGAATCAAGTTATACTTGGTACCCCATTTTTTAAAAAAAATATTTCCTATTAAAAATATTAATGAAATTGGTTTTGTAGGAACTTTTGAAGAAAAAGAAATAAATTTTTAATTTATAAACATTTTACTAGAGTTTTTTTTATTAGATTCATGATTTGTTAATAACAAAAATCATCAAATGAATTTTCTTAAAGAAGAAATAAATACTTTGACTATTGAAGAAAAACTTCTAAATCTTAAATTACAAGATAAAATTAAATTAATAAATCACCAATTGTCTTTAGAATTTGTAGTGATCATCCAAATACTTTTTGGAATAGAAAGAAATGTTAATCTTCTACATGAAGATGACTTTGATGAAAAGAAAATTCCTACTAAAGCTAGACCATGTCAAATGAATTCTAAATATTTAGAATTATGTAAAAAATAAATTACTTCTCTTTTACAAAAAGGCTTAATAAAGCCTTCTAAATCATGTTGGTCTTATACTGCTTTTTATGTTAATAAGCATTCTAAACAAGAAAGAGGAAAACACCGCCTATATGGATGGTTCTAGACCTTATCTTTCTCCTTGAATTTTAGGCACTTTCCGATCTTGTCGTCCTAAATGGTATCAGAGCCATGGTGCTTGAGGTGTATATAGGTTTATGGAAGTCCAACACAGATCTATCCTAATGAATATAATAAAGGGAAAAGATACTATTAAAAATAGTATGAGTGAAGAATATGATATTCCTCATAATATTGATTTTCTTAATAAGTGGGCAATTCCTAGAGTTGAACCTAAGGTTATATACCAATTAGGTACTTTTGAAAACATGGCTTACAATAAGTAGTAAAAACTACTGAAGAATCTATCATATTAGATGGTGATGAAAAAACCATAAAATTATTAAATAAATTTGATATAGATAATTATAAAGAAAATATAGATTTATTCATATAGGTCTTGTGCAAATTGCATCTAAACCTTTAACTTTAGAAAATATACTAGAAAGTTTTATAGCTGCTTTACGAGATGCACGTAATCTCGATTGGAAAAGATCTTTAATGGGTATAATACAATCCTGTCTAGCTCATGGCTCTATTTATTTTGATGTTTATCCTAATCTACAATTATCTTTAATTGATGTTAATATACTTGATGCTCTTACTCTAAATATTAAAACACATGGTTATACTTATATTCCTCAAACAGAAGTTATATGTATTTGTTATCGAATTTATTTTAAACCACTTCATACAATGTAAAAGGGTTAATAAACCTAATAATGAAACAATTTTAATAGAAACTAATTTTAGTAAATCTAATATTACTACAAGAAGACCTAATGAAATAGTTTTTCTAGAAATTGAATAATAGAGAGAGTTGTTCCTCCACAACCTATAATAAATCAAAATGTTATAAATATAATACAAACCCCTAATGGTACTGTGGAAATACAGTTTGAAGAAAATAGAAGACTAATAGGATCTTTCTTTCAAATCTAAAATATCTAGATCTCATTCAAATACATCTTTATATTCTCATATTTTGCCTTTTGATGATATTGATCTCCCTTCTAGAGCTTCTACTTCACAAATTAGAGAAATTTCTCCAAATGAATAAGAAGATCAACAAAATAAAGTAAATGAATTAAGAATTCCAAAAGATGATATTGTTAAAGGAATATATAATACCCAAGAGTCAGAAATAATTAAATTTGAAATGATTTTTTTTTGTTTAATGAGTTTTGCTCAAAAAATTAATTTTAAACTTGGATCTCTTGCTAGGTAACTTATTAGGAAAGAATTTGATTTACCTAGATGGGAACCATTTAAAAAAGGGTTTTTTGAAAATTTTACTTTAGAAGATAAGAAAAAAAATTCCCAGATGAATTTTATTCTTTTGCTTCAAAAGAAAAAAAATTATTCCTTTTGTCCCATGGTTGATAACTAATTATGTTGAAAATTATATTTCTGTCATGGAAAGAAATTATAGATCAAGTGGTGGACAAGTTTTAAAAGCTATCTACCCATCTCAACAACCTTTTCAAATTGGGATTAGTGATAAGATGTTATACTTTTCTGCATTTCAAAAACTTTTTGAAAATGAAACGCTTCAAGTTACTACTACTCAAATTAATAATTTAATTAAACAACAAAATTATGCTAGAATGTATCTAAATATGTTAGGAGAACAAATTTCATCTCTACATAATAGAGTAGAAGGATTTTATTCTTTAGTTAATCAAGTTAAAAATTTAATAAGTACTACTTGACTTAATCAAGGTCAATCTCAAGAAGTAATAGCTACCCTTAGCATACAATCCCCTCTTGAAATTCATAATTTCAGATTAAAACCTATTAATGAATTATAAAACTTACTGGGTAATAAATTTAAAGGAATGAAAATTAATACTCTTAATAAAGAATTTGAAGAAGGTATTAGTAATATTGACAATCATAAAAATTATATTAAATAAGAAATTAATAAAATTGAGAAATTTACTGATAAACCTACTATGAGGATGTATTATTATACTAGACTTACTCCTCAAGATATCCTTCATGAAGAACAAGAATTTATTATAAATAATAGTTATAGTGGAAAAAACATTTATGAATGGAATCTTGATGGTTATACTGAAAGATAAATATATAATCTTGTCAATATATAGTACAATTTCTAAAAATAATGGTAATAGTGATAAAGTTGTTACTAATATGATTGTTGTAGGCTTTACTGGCCAATTAGAAGATTGGTGGGATAATTATCTTGCTGCTTCTAATAGATTTGAAATATTAAATATAATTAAAAATGAATTAGGATATAATGTTGAGAATTACCAAATTGGTTTCACGAATGGTGGATTAATTATGTTCCATCAATAAAAATTCTTCCAGAACTTATTAAAGGTTACTATGCAAAATGAGTGAATTGTTCACCAAAGCTTATTAATTTAGAATATCAAAATAAGTGGATTGAGGGAATAGCCATTATGTACTTCTTTATTGAATTTTCTATTCTGTGGATCTAGAAATGGACTCCTGAAGTTGATCATACTCAACAAAATATCCCTTGTTGAGAAGAATTTTCTTCACAAAATTCTAGAATAAAATGCTTCTAAAAGAAAAGGAGACAAGAATTTATTATGGACAGAAACATTGGATCAAATCCAAGAGAAAATTTTAGAATATCAAGAATAGATGAAGGCAAAACAAAATGAATCTCCTAGTACTTTTCAGCATATTATGAGAAACATGCAATGAAAAAAGGAGTTTTCTCCAAAGAAAAAATGGTGGAATCATATATTGAAGAATGAAGAAGGATTTAATGAAAAATCTTGATGTTGAGATGGATAATAAATCAAATTCGTCAATTGCAACCTCTTCAAAAGGAGAAAATCAATACAATTGTTTTGCTGGAGAATCACAAGATCCTTATGTAGATGGGGAGCCATCAATTGAAGATATTTTTGAGAGTTTGAAAGAAACTCTTAAAGAGATATCAAGAAGAAATCTAAAGAATCCACCAACAAATAGGAATGACTTGACAACTGTTATTTACTGTAAACTTTTATAAAGTCACTTTTGTAATAGTACTATTCGGATGCAAAAATTTCACAAAATTGTCTTTTATTCTTGTTTTTAGGTCTTGCCCAAAAGTTTATAAATAGAGGGCCTCTTTATTCGTTTTACCAGAACCTCCTAGAACCAATATAGCCTCCCTACTCTTACTAACAAATATTCTTTGTAAATTTCCATCTTTGTAACATATTGAAGCTTTGAAGTTTTCAAAAGTTTTCCAGGTACTTTTGAATTTTCTGTATTAAATTTATATTTCTAGTTTTTATTTGGTAATTAGCTTGCATGATAGGCTAATTTAATTCTATGTTGGGCTACGTAATCTTTTATACTAATTAGGCATAATGATTCTAATATTGTAAGGATAAGTGTCTAGAAATATTTGAAAGGATAAGAGGTTAAGAGGGTTTTATAATCTAAATAGGTAGTTTAATTATTAATTTTGGTCTGTGCCTTTATTTTGCCTATTGTTGCCAAGTAAGGTGTTTAGGGCTTTGTTATGGCTTGACTGAGTTCATAATTAAGCTTTACAATTTATGATTTTGAGTAAAACACTGCCTATATGGCTGGTTCTAGTCCTTGTCTTTTTCCTTGAATTTTAGGCACTTCCCAATCCTATCGTCCTAAATGGTCATTTATAATAACAAATATAATAAAATGATATTAAAAAAATGTAATGAAAAATACAATAAAAAATATAATATGTAAATTAATAAATAAAATAGTAAAAAAAATATATAATAGATAAAATATATAATTTATAAATAAATAATATAAAAAAAAATAGTAAAACGTATATAATTTATAAGTAAATAATATATTATTTATATGTATATATTAAAAAATATATATTGTTTATATATAAATAGATAATTTTCAACTAATATAAAAAGCTATATATTAAAAATTACAAATGAATATATATAGTAAATTCAAAAAATTAAAAAAAGGTATTAAAAAGTATAATAAAATAATATGAAAAGAAATGTAAAAAAATATACTAATAATATATAATACAAAATATATAATCCAAAAAATATATATTAATATTTTTATATAATGAATATGTTATTATATATATATATATAATATAAATAATACATATTATTTATGTATAATATATATTATTTATATATCTACAAATAGATTGGTTCAAAAGTTTGAACTTTTAAAGTAAAAATAACCTGTGATAGAAATTAAATAAATGAAGTAAGTAAAAACATTCATTGTTTAAATCTATTTCATTAAACTTCTTATATTTAATAGGCTAAAGATAATTTAAATAATTTATTAAAATCAGGGGTATTGAGTTAAAAGGATTAGTAGCTGATTCCCTTCATAGTGAAAAGTAAATGAATTAGGGTACTAAGATATGGAAATGTTTTAATGGACTTTATAGATAAAAAATAATATTAACAAGGATGGCTAGTAATTTGGCCATTAAATGAAGAATGTTGTATGTGTTTATCTGGCTTTATATAATTAGTATTTTCTCATGCTTAAAATTTATCACAACTTACTTTAACTTCTTCTATTATTTGACTTTATTATCTGTAAACATGAAACATGGCGCATATGTTAGAATTTGTAGGGTACACTATACCATTGCCTTTAACTATGTTGGCTTCAATTATACTATCTTTCACTTTCTCTTGATCTATATGGTATATGTTTGATTTAACATTGCTCACATTTTTCTATACTCCTAATCTTTATGGGCATGTTGTACAATAAACTTGTTAATAGATGGGTCCTTATGGTCATAACTCATCATATGGTACCCAATCTAGAGGTAGTAGGTCAGGATATGTGCTACTACCATTCGTCAATGAAAAATTGTTAATTGAGTTTGCCTATGTCGAATTCCATGCAAGTCAACTTCTTTCCACCACGTTCTTAGTGCACACATGGAATAAGATTTGCCGCAAAATGAATATGGAGCTACAACCTGCATATACATACAATGTGAAATAGCTTAAGAAAAAATGGAATAGACTCCACTCATTGTGGCATATGTTTAATTTATTGATAATGAATGGTATAGGTTACGGTTGGGATTACAAGCAAAATACGATCATGGCTAGCGATGATTACATCGGCCATTGGCTCTTAGTATATTTATGGTCTTATATTTGTAAAACTTTATCAATTACTCATATAATATTGTTCTGTGTGGTTTGATAGGAACACCTAGACCATACCTTGTTGATGGACCATGGCATATCATGTTATGATTATTGTACAGAAATGTTCTCTAAGAATGTTGCTTTGGGTTCCCATGCGAGGTATTTTGCTTAGCCCCATCTTGCTAGAGATAACAATCCAAGTGGGTGTGAGGTCTTTTGCTTAGCCCTATCTTGCCACAAACAGTAATCTAAGAGGGAGTGATAATATAACTATAGGTAGTATTGGTGGGTCAAAATAATCAGCTTCATTACGTGATGACTTTGCAGACACGGCTAGTACTCAGAGAGAGGGTTCTTCAAGAAGGAGAAAGGGCAAAGAAAGGAAGTTCTATGCGAGCGAAAGAGAAGATTGGTTGGAGGAGGCCCTAAACAAATGGAATGGCATGATAGACACAAAGTTTGAGAGGTTTAGGCCTAAAGCCCATTCCTCAATTGTCGAGTGTGTTGATGCACTAAGGTGTATTGAGGGCCTACAAGACCACTTGTTTGGAAGGGTTATAAATGCTCTTTAGAGTGCCATGATGAAAACCTTTTTCCTACAACTTGATGATAGAGAGAGAGGCACCTCTGAGTTGTGTTCCTAGGCAATTAGTCCCACTACTTATTTTCATAGTCTACTAATGATCAACTCTTGTTTAGTACTTAACTTGTTTGTTCATTTGGTGTGTAGTTATGTGTTTACTTTTATTAATTCCTTGGTGTGTATGAACAATTTGGTAATGTACTTGTGAGCATGTAAAAGCTTATTGTATGGATTTTTATGCCATGCCTTTATATTGCTACTGTATGAAATTTCACATTGTGTATGATCATTGTTTGTTTCACATAGATGGATAGTAGATCAAACTCAATGTCATCACATGATGATGAGTTGGAGTTTAGTGAAGGATCACTTGGCATGACTAAAACTGATGTATCAGATGGACCTGACGATGTATTATTCATTGTAGATGTATTGTTGCCTAATCTATCATTGATAGCATGCCATGCAATACATTTATGCTCCGCTGGATGGATTGAGCTAGTGAGATAATGGATGGCCATCCTAAGCGATTCTATGATAACTTGCTCATGATGAAGCACACTTTCATGAGATTAGTTGATGAATTAACAAGCCATGGGCTTTTACCTCAAATGCAATAGTGCCAGTTTTCACCTACTGAGGAGCTTGAAATGTTTATGCAGAAAGCTAGCACACATAAAAGATAGAGGTATACCATGGAATGTTTCTAATACTCTTTGGAGATGGTTAATCATCATATTCATCGTGTAATTATGGTGCTTAATATTTTAATGCCTGAGCAGATAATTCTCCCAAATTTTAATGAGGTGCTAAGTCAAATTCACTTGAATGTTGACTTTTTCCCGTATTGTCAGGCATGGAATATATAAAGGCTAAACTTAGTGTAGTATCATCCTATTAATTATCTATCATAACAACTTACATGTGTTTCATAGCGTGTGGTTGAGGCAATCGATGGGACATTATTACTGCCTAGGTATTCACTCATAGACAAAATATATATCATTCATGAAAAGGGAACGTCTCCCAAAATGTCCTCATCATAGTTGACTTTGACCAAATGTATATGTATGTGTACACGGGTTAGGAGGGCTGTGCTAATGATGCAATGGTCTCACTTAACACAATCCAAAGTGACATGCCTTTCCTCCCCTCACCAGGTATGGAGATGGGCTTTTAATAATTGTTCATATTTGTATAATTATTTGACATAACCTAATAGTGTTCGACTATTACATAGACTACACTAATAATCATTTATCTTGTAGGGAAGTATTATCTCATTGATGCTAGCTTCATGAGCTATATGTACTTCTTATCCCCATATAGGTAGTCTTGATACCATCTCCAACAATTCAATAGTGTTCCCATATATAATCGGTCAAGGAAGATGTTCAACTATTGCCACTCTCGAATGAGGAATACCATAGAATATACGTTTAGGATTTTGAAGAAGTGGTTCCTAATTCTATCTAGGGTATGTCAAGCTATATGGTTACTCGGTAGACTGATATTCCTATTGTGTGTTATGTGGTGCATAATTTCATCTGTAAGTTTAGTCGGGATGATAGTATTTTCGCGACACTAGACGCAAAACTTGATCCCACTAGGAGACCTTGTACCACTATGGTCACTTAACCTAATAGGAGATACAAGCATAGTCTGTATTTCGGGATGCTTTAGAAAAATGGATGTAGGCCGAGAGGTATCATTGAATTTATATTGAATTCTTAATCCCACCTCGTCATTTTGTATGTTTGTTGTTGCATGTGTCCTAGTTTAGAACTACTACTTTTCATCACTTAATATTTATACTAAACATTACTGTTGCCACATGCTTACTTTGGCTGTATGCATTTTGTAAGTTTCATCACAAGTGAAATGTGCATTCATGATGTGTTTCCAATTGTATTTTAACATGATTAAAATATTAATTTGTAATTCATTAATGATCCATTTGTCATGATTTTGGTAAGGGATGAGTAGGTACAATTTTTCCATGTGTGCATACAATGCTGGGCCTATACGAGTCTTGATGGCTAGGATAGAGTTGAACTACGAATGTCATTTTTTTAGACGCTCAGCTGGAGTTGAGCACCTACGATGTTTCACATGGGCAGACAGTGGAGGTGGGTAGGCAACATGCACGTATAGATAGTGTTGAGCTTTTAGCACTGCTTCATCATATGGTACTTATAGCGCATCTACATCTATAGGTAGTTCTTCTGGTGTTACCTCAATGGGTGGCCCATTCTCTAATGAGCAAGCTCCATGCGCACTAATCATCACACACCACCGCATGTAGCCCATCCTACTGGGCCTATGTTGCTATTACCTTTATGTGGTTATTGTATATGTATTTTGTTGCTTATTTTGATGCTTGTACTCACAATCTTAATTAAGATATTATATGTATGAGCATTATGTAGGATGAACCTGCCAGGTTCATGTACTAATGTAGGACTTATTATTAGCTTTTTGTACTATTTTGTAACACAATAAAATCTAATATCTATGTATTTTTTTTACATTATTTTCTACTGGATACAATCTTTGCACTATGCAGGTGTGAGTCGCTGGGGCCTCAAAGTCAAGAAGCACTTTATTCATATGCTCCTAGGTGCAAACACAATTGACTCATTGATGAACGAATTGTATGTATAGATATGCATGCTTGACCTAGCTAACAAACTTGGTTGGCACTTTTAGTGTCCATACACAATATAATTTGTAATAGATAAATTTAATGAGCTTAAGGAACCCCATGAGACTATAAAGGTGATCATCACTAATTCGGATGTCTTCTATGAGCTTTTAACTAGTCATATTTACATGCCTAAAATTATGTGATCAAAACTCTTTGCAATCAAAATAGTGTCCACTTCCATCTTTAAGTTATGTTGTTATATGAAGACCTATGTTCCATAATCAATTCAATTCTTTGATGTGTGTGCAAACATACCCACTTGCTGAGCATTATTGGTGGTATGCAGAGACTAGATATAACCTTCTATATATGATCTCTATGTTGGGTAACAAACTACAATGACCTGTCACTCACCTATGCTAGCCCAAGAGACGTGATGATCGATTATTGGGTTTAAAGGAACGATCTATCATAGTATTAGATTTAGGCACATCACATAGTTCTTTGTGCTTGCAGGGGTTTTCTAGGTTTGACATCCTATATTCTCGTTCTACTTGAGTTAGTGCAAACATGCTTGTTGGCTTAGCGGCAACATCGATAGAGGTTTAGGAGTTGGCCTTATCATGTCATGATCTGAAATTATTTGATGCATTAGCAACATACTATCAAGACAGTATGGCTTGTCTCACATGAGCCAAGTTAGTATGAGTCAGACACTGGATCGACCACCTACATTATCTTGATTTATTTTATTCTTTTTGTATAATTAAATCCTGTAGAGATTGTACCTTAAATGAGTTTATGTACTAAAAACTTGTCAATTGTCAATGGTAAACTATATTATACTTATCATGTTTGCTGTTAAATATATTTATAGGTATCTTTACTTGGATCCTGATATTAATAGTATGACCATAGATTATGCCAAGATTATCTAATGGGACACCACCGACTCATAATGTGCCTGTGTATGGTATATTTATGATCCATACTAGAGGGCTCAGGAGGAGGCTATCCTAATCACTTAATTGATGAATTCTATGACCTCCGGTGACATCTCTCATGTAGAGATCCTTATAGATGAGTGCTTTCACATTGTGCATTATCTATTTAGGATGTTTGGGAGAGAGACGATAGTTGACCAAGTTAAGATGAAGATTCAACAACTATGTGACCATTATAATGCATTTTTGGAGTATATGACTATTCCTGAGGTGCAGTGTAATGCTGATGCCATGGTGGTGCATGTTCACTTACATACTAGGTGCATGGTGGTGATATAAGTTAAATTTACTATTTATTTTATTTCAAATATTGAATATATATATACACACACATCTCACATTACACATTGAAAATCTTAGTAAACCTTATTTAGAAGACTATCAGATAGAGCTATTTTGTGTATTTGGAAAGCCTCTATACATCTCGTTGCATTATATTTTTACCAACAGATGTGTAGGTGGCCTATTTGATGGTTGCATAATAGGAGATGCACCTGTTGGAGTAGTGCCCAGCATGCCAATTAGATTGGCCTTGTAAAACTATTTCCTTGTAAAATAATTTTGATTGAATGATATTCTCAATATGGCTATCTTTATTTTATGCTCATTATTTCTTCACAAGCATTCAGATAAAGCCTTCAGATCACACATGACTACGAGACTTGGTCAGTCACTAGGTGGCAATCATGGAATAAATCTCACATGGTTGTGATCTTAAACTTTCTAAGTTATAAGATCTTATGAAACATGACATCTATGATTTAGATATACTTGTGCTAATGATGCATCGATCCAAGGGTTGGATATGACCCTGTTCCATGGGCAATATCGTATGAGATATAGGTGTATGTTAGTGAGTACTTGTTAGAGAATAAGGCACTGAAAACCTACTGAAGAATCCACTGGATAGCCAGAGTAGCAAGTTCTCCAGCTTACGCTATACATATTGTTAGTCCTTTGACCTGAGGATCCATGGTAACCTTGTGTTTGATCCTCATGTTTTGACTCATCCTTGGTCACCTAGCAGGCCACTTGGGTTGAGATTAGGTATAAGTTACTTGGCATGGCAATTTGTGAGTTCCAAGATGGAATCTGACTCCTCATTTTTGTGAAAGGTGAGTACATCCCCTATGCATTTTATAATGTTCGATTCCAAGAAATTCTTTCTCAAGGTGGTGTGACAATTTGGAAAAATAGTTTTCTAAAGATGAGGTCACACAAGGGAATCGAGTATTGAGAATAGAGACATAGCATTAAGGTTATTAGGGAGCTGACAAATATATTTCCTTAGGCCACTTTTGGGAGATAGGAGATGGAAGGATTGTATTTGCATGGTACAAGTAGAGCTACAATAGTTCTCCAAGAGCATTCATTTTGATCAATTCGTTGGGCTCTATGGGCTTGAGGTTGGACATCAACCATGGAGATTTGGTATTTTTTAATTAATGAGATTAATTGAATTAAGTCGATTAGTTTAAAAATATTTTAAACTAAAATAAATATAAGATATTCAAAAGTTATAAGGGGTTGTGAGCTTATGTCCAATGAATGGTAGAACCTATTGGGTCACATACAAAATTCAATTGGCTTCCTAATTGATGGAGGAATTTTTTGAGTGTTAGAATATTCACTCTTAGTGAACCAATTTTGAGGTTATCAATTCTATGGAGAATTTTAGCTTGATTAATTTAAGTGTTAAATTAATAAATTAATTTAAAAAGTTAAATTAGATCAATAATTAAGGAGTTAATTGTTTGGTACCAAAATGATCATCAATTGCTCAAGTTAACTTAAAGACTGGAGTTAACAAAATTAAGCTTAAAGAGTTAAGCTTGTTGACTTAAGTGTTGAGTTAAAGATTAATTAATTAAATTAAAAATTTTAATTTAATTAGTGAGAAGAATATATTTTGGAGGAAAAACTCAAATGAAGAGTTTATTTGAATTAGCATTTTAATTAATTTGAAATTAGATTCCAAATTAAATTGAAATGCACATAAAATTCAAATAGGATTAGAATTAGAATTTGCCACCTAAGCTTGCAAGTGGCAACCCACCTGAGGATGGTGTGATGCCAAGTTAGCATCACACCATCCTATCTCTATATATAGATATAGAGGTGATTAGATAATGACCTGTTATAATTATTTTCTTCTAATTAAAGTTTGTATTGAGAAAATATTAATTAATTTTATCAATTAATTTATTTCTTAAAAATAGTAATTAGTTTTAATATAACTTTAGTTAATATTAAATTTTCAAACTTATTTTAGACTATTAATTTAATTTAATTTAATTTTTTACAAATAACAGAAATAAAAGATTCAGAGAAAAAACGAAAAATTAATAACAAGGAAGGCATATATTTGCCGTCTTGATGCCTTCCTTTTAGATACATGTGTGTATATATGTATATATTCTAAAAAAAATATCAGTTTTATATTCTATAAATAAAAATATCAAATTCAAAATAAAAATAAAAATAACAATATAAAAAAGCGTCACTAGCGTTCATCCTTTTGAGATTTGTTTGTTTGTCTCTCTCTGTGTGCATATATATAAATATATAAAATATTTATTTATGTATAAATAGGATAGTATATCTAATACATTTATTTATTTAAGGATAAATTACATATTTCCTATAATTGCCAACGGGTTAGGAATCTAGTTTGATAAGTGTTTTTCTAAAATATTATTTCAATAAAGAATAATTTCTAAAACTATCACTCTTTCAAAATTATTTTCTATACTATTACTTTAATTGCCACATGTATTTTCATGTAAGTAAAAATTTGTTAGTTGAAATTTATAATTTTTTCTTATTTTAAAGGCCCCACCAAAAATTTTATTGGTTTT
>JACGDI010005603.1:758915-794548 GCA_014898725.1 Jacaranda copaia
TTTTTAACGGAGTTTCATCATTTTTTGAAGTTAAAAAGTACCAAATAAGTTTAGTTATTTTTTTTACCCTTAATTAACACATCTCAACACTGGCAAAGTAAGAATCAATAATTAATTTTTTCTTTTCGTCTTTTAAAATATCACAAAATTTTAGTAGGGGTTTGTAAAATAAAATTTCATTCATACTACAAAACTATTAGGATTATTAATCTTACTTCATTTGTAGGATCTATATAATTAATCAAATAATTTATATATCAAATTTTATTGTTCCATATTTTTTATTAACAAACTAATAGAGTATAATATTTTTTTACTAAGTGATATATTTTCTAAGATTTATTTTTTAGTTTATTTTTTACTGTAATTTGATGTATTTATTTTCAGATTCTATTGGCAGAATTGTTGTCCAAACACATGGTCTCATTGGTCTAAGTGCGTTTACTGGCTTTTATTTGGTTTCTTTTTGTTAAATTGTGATGTTTGTTGTTGAACATGATTCTATCTTTCAATGTTGTTAAAAAAATGAGGTGGAGACACGAGTGCCCCACTCATGTCTCTTATTCTATCTCTCTCTCTTTGGAGAAGAAGAGTTGGATCACAACTCTAATAAATTTTGATTGTCCTATGAAATAGGAAAAAGAAATATAAATTCCAACTAATCAATTTTTACTTACATGGAATTACAAGTGGCAACAAAAATAATAATATGGGAAATAGTTTTAAAAGAGTGATAGTTTGGGAATTATTCTTTTTGAGAAGTATATTTTGGAAAAACACTTCCAATTTGACTATATAAAATATTTAATGATGCATTAATAATTCTTTTATGCAGTAAAAATTTTATTGTATAGAAATATAAATTTTTTAATTATTTGTAGGTAATGACATTAGTAAAGTATTTATGATACTATTTATAAGTCAAATCATAGAAAACTAAAAATAATCTTATAACCCTATCTTTATCGATTTTGGATCGACATGCCTGAAAAATATTCTTCACGGATTGTAATTTGGCTATAAATTAGATTTTTTCCCCCAAATTAGAATTTGGTTTAGACTCTAACTGATTATTTAAGATCTTTAATCATATAGTATTAGTAAATATTTTTATCCCATTATAATTTTATTTTGAAAAATCAAAATGAACTAAGGATATGTAGTACAAAATAATAATTTGTTGTATAGTTAACAAATAACTTACTATAAAAAATATTTATCATTTCATTGAGAGGTATCTTATATAAATAAAGTGTAATTATACCTAACCGTAGATGCATTGTTCTTTCTTTTCTTCAATAAAATAGAAGCACATATGATGCAAGTTTGAGACCTCAATGGTCTATAATCCGAATTAATTTGTTAATGGTTGTTGGCATTAATTAGAACTTCTAGATAGTATGTTAAGTAGAGAATAGATGGGAATTTTTTAAGGATCTCAATCCCATATTAAAAAAATAAAAAAAGGAGCATCCCTTTATTAGGTGAATCTCTTGTTAAACTTTCAGATTATTTTAAAATTTTTTGGAGAATGTCCAATTACGTGGAAATTACATATATATTGGTTGAATATTTATATACATATATATATAATAATAATAATAATAATCAAGACTTAACACTTAGGACTTAGCATGTGCATGATGCGGCGTGGACTAAATTCAAATTATATTTTAATTCAGAATTTAATTAAATACATAATTTATTTAATTACTTAAATTACATTTTTAATTAGAAATAATGTGATTGTTAGGAAAAGACAAGATTATTAAATTCAGTGCGTTGTTTAAACTAACAGTCGTAATTGTTGTGAATAGTTGTTGTAACCTTATATAAGGGAAATTAATCCACACAAACTATGTATGTAATTTCCAAAAGCAAAACACATTATTACTCTCTAGCAAAAGATATTCTCATACTCTCTCAATTATTTTTCAACATCAACAAAAATTCTTAAGTAGAAAATTCAGAGTGCTGACTGCAATTTCTTGGGTGCTTAGTTGAATCATAGGGGTGAATTGCCATAGTCCTTGTAGCACAAATAGTGGGGGCAATTATAAACTAAAGGATAGTGTAAGGGTTTTCTACACGCAATTAGGCACATTAGACTTCCAACTTTTCATACATTTTCTAGCAATCTTAAGGTGATAATTTGAGAAGATGGAAGGAAGGACAGAAAGTTCATTTCAAGTGATGGACCATAATCTAGTAGAACTGGATAGGTTTGATGGGATGTACTTTGAGTGATGGAAGGACAAATTGATGTTCATGCTCACTGCATTGAAGATTGCTTATGTGCTGGACTTAAATTTGAAAGATCTTCCAACACCATAGGATGACGATTTGGAGGCACTTAAAGCTGAAAGAAAGAAAAGCAAGATGATGAAGTGCTGTGCCGAGGTCACATCCTCAACATACTATTTGATCAATTGCATGACCTCTTTACTAACATTTAGTCACCAAAAGAAATTTGGAATGCACTAGAATCCAAGTACATGGCTAAAAAACAAGGAACACATAAGTTCTTGATTATGAAATTTATTGAATTCAAGATGGTTGATAATGTGTCTATTATGGATCAAGTGCTTGATTTTTATATCTTAATATCAAAATTAAAAGAATTGAAAGTTCAGATTGTTTAATCATTACAAGTAGGAGCTATAATAGCAAAATTACCCTCTAGTTGGAATGATTACAAAAAAAAAAAATGCTTTATACAATTGATGATTTTACTTTGGAACACTTTGAAAAGCATTTAAGGATCAAGGAAGACACTCAAAATTTGCAAAGAAGGTATGCTGAAACATTTTCCAAGGTGAACTACATGGATGAAAAGAAACTTAGTTCAGAAGGAAAGAAATCTAGAGAAGACATGCGTAAAGGAAAGAAAAAGAACTTCCAAGAGACTGTTGGGACTAAAACAAAGAAATACAAGGCTAATAAGTCGTGCTATAACTGTGGGAAGAAGGCCATCTTAAATGTGATTGTCATTACAGAAAGAAGTAGAGGATAGAAAATGCTAGTACTGCAAATATAGTTGATATAGAGAACACTATTGTTGCTATGATTTGATTTGCACATTGATATGATCATTGAATTGAACATGGCTGCTGTGACAAAGTTTGTTGATTTGTAGTATGATTCTGGTGCTACTATCTATGTGTGCATTGACCAAGCATTGTTCAAGACCTTGGAGAAGGCTGATGAAGGGCAAGAAGTAATAATGGGAAACGACAACACTGCTAAAGTCCTTGGCAGGGGCACTATTGAACTATCTTTCACTTCTTGGAAGAAATTAGTACTAGTTAATATTCTTTTTATTCCCCAAATTATGAAGAACCTTGTATCTACAAATTTGTTGTGTAAGAAAGGAATCAAGGTTGTTATAGAGTCTGACAAGGTTGTATTTTCTCAGAGTGGTGCCTTTGTTGGTAAAGGCTACTCTTGTGATGGCATGTTCAAATTGAGTGTTACTAATAAAATATATGATTCAACTTACTTTGTTGACTCTTCTTTTAATTTATGGCATTGTAGATTGGCACATGTTAAGTTTGGTTATATTAAATATAGCTCAAAGCATGGTTTAATTTCTTACAATGATACTAGCAATGAAAAATGTGAAATATGTATACAAGCAAAAATAACTGAGAAACTATTTCCTTTTATTCAAAGATCTTCTGAATTATTAGAACTTATTCATTCAGATATATGTGAATTACATGAAATTTTAACTAGAGGAGGAAATAGATATTTCATCACTTTCATTGATGCAATTCTAGATATACTTATGTCTATTTGAAGAAAACAAAAGATTAAGCTTTTGCCATGTTTATGCACTATAAGGCCGAAGTAGAAAATCAAAAGGAAAAGAAAATTAAAATTTTAAGAAGTGACAAAGGAGGCAAATACTTTCATTCTAAATTTAATTCCTTTCATGAAAATAATGGCATCATACTTGAAATGAGTGCACCATATACCCCACAATAGAATGGTTTAGCATAAAGAAAAAATAGGACACTAGTTGACATGGTGAATGCAATGATCTTGAACGCTAAACTACCTAATAATATATGGGGTGAAGCCTTAGTGATTGCTTGTCACGTACATAATAAAATATCTTCTAAGAAACTTAAAGTATCTCCATATGAATTACGTAAAAAAACAACAACCAAATCTAAGCCACCTTAGAGTTAGGGTTGTCTAGCCTTTCATAGAATGACAGATCCTAAAAAAATAAAGTTAGAAACAAGAGCCATAAAAAGTATGTTTATGGGATATGCTCAACATTCTAAAGTATATAAATTATTGGACTTAGAGTCTAATGTGATAGTAGAATCAAGGGATGTTGAATTTATTGAAGATAAATTTGGCGATGATTCTAATGTAACTGCATAAACACATAAACAAACTAATCAAAGTACGTTACCTAATGGTAAAAGGAAAATAGTT
Organism: Jacaranda copaia; assembly: GCA_014898725.1. Classification (NCBI taxonomy): domain Eukaryota; kingdom Viridiplantae; phylum Streptophyta; class Magnoliopsida; order Lamiales; family Bignoniaceae; genus Jacaranda; species Jacaranda copaia. Next base: position 763,365 of record JACGDI010005603.1, read on the forward strand.
GAATCTCCCAGTGAACCTAGAAAAAGTCAAAGGGTTAGAAAAGAAAAATGCCTAGGACCAGATTTTGTTGATCACTAGTCTATTATTTTCTTAGTTGAGGGTAATAGGGAGTCAATATTCAATAAAATGTCTATTACATTGAACATAGAAAGAGATCCTAAAACCTATAAAGAAGCTATGACATCTAGAGGTGTAGCATTCTGGAAAGAGGCAATCAACGATGAAATGGACTTAATATTATCTAACAATACTTAGGTATTAGTAGATTTGCCCCCTAGTTCAAAGACTATAGGTTACAAATGTGTCTTTTGAAGAAAATATAATATTGATGGATCTATTCAAACTTTTAAGGCTAGATTAGTAGCAAAAGGTTTTAGGAAAAAGGAAGGTATTGGTTATTTTGATTTGTAAGCACCAATAGCTAGAATAACATCTATTAGAGTATTCTTCACTCTAGCATCTATTCATAATTTACATGTTCAACAAATGGATGTTAAAACAGCTTTCCTCAATGATGATTTAGACAAGGAGGTATATATGGAACAATTTGAGGGATTTATTCTTCCTAGAAATGAAAAGAAAGTATACAGATTGGTAAAGTCATTATATGGCTTGAAACAAGCATCAAAATAGTGGCATGAGAAATTTGATTATGATATTTTATCTAATAGGTTAAAGCATAATAATGCTGATAAGTGTATTTATTCTAAATTCACAAAGGATTATGGAGTCATTGTGTGCTTGTATGTTGATGATATGCTTATATTTAGGATAAGTATGAATGGTATAAATGAAACAAAGAAGTATTTATCCTCGCAGTTAAAAATGAAAGATCTAGGTGAGGTAGATACTATCTTGGGCATTAAAGTAAAAAAAAAAATAGTAGGGGTTATGCTTTGTGCCAATCCTACTACATTGAGAAAATTATAAAGAAGTATCAAGATTTGGGAATCAAAGAGGTAAGCACCCCATATGATAGTTCACACAAACTAGTGAAGAACTTTAGGAGAGCTATTGCTCAAATAGAGTATGCTAGTGCAATTGGTAGTTTAATGTATGCCATGCATTGTACTAGGCCAGATATTTCATTTAAATTTGCAAGCTTTCTAGATACACTCATAATCCTAGTGCTGAGTATTGGAAAGCAATTGTAAGAGTCCTTGGATATCTTAAAAGAACTATAAATATAGGACTGCATTATGAAAACTACCTAGCAGTATTAGAAAGATATATTGAAGCCAGTTGAATAACAAACGCCAGTGATGATAAGTCTACAGTTGGTTGGGTATTTACCTTTGGTGGAGGAGCTATCTCTTGGGCTTCTAAGACACAAACGTGCATAACTCATTCCGTTATGGAGTCTGAGTTTTTTGCATTAATGAGAGCAGGTAAAGAGGCAGAATGACTAAGAAATTTATTACTAGAAATAAAGTTGTGGCCGCAACCAATGCCAAACATTTTTTTAAATTGTGATAGTGAAGTAATTATGTCTTGAGCTTATGGCAAGATATATAATGCAAAATCTGGACATATAAGCTTCAGACATGAGTATGTCAAGTAATTAATTTTTGAAGAAATTATTACCATATTATATACAAGAACAAGTAACAACTTGGTGTACCCATTTACAAGAGGACTTACTAAAAATTTAGTGAGAAAAACATCAATTGGAATGGGGTTAAGACCCTTTTCTTGGAGTCACCAGCAATAATAACCCAACTTTCTCTAGCATTAGCACTAGTTAAAAGTTCAATGGGTAAAAATAAGTTGTTGATAAGTGGTTGTGGAGGTACAAGGACAACTTTCAAGTAACCTAGTACATAATAGTTGGAGGCTAAGTATAACTCTTAATGAGGCTTAGGTGTTTGAATATAACCAAAATTATTCAAAGCTTAAGAGAAACCTCACCTATGTAAGCATAAGGAGTGGTACTATTCCTGGTGAAGGTCCAAGGGTTGACCTTTGGAAATGTTTATGAATACTAGGATGTAGCACATGATCATATAGGTGCTCTAAAAATCTCGATGAATTTCTAACGGTGTTGGAAAGTCTTGTGTGTGGTACTTTCAATTCTAGTGCAAAGGATAATGGTTGAATTGCTTAAGAAAACATCTATTCTATTACAACTTTGAAGTACTTACAATAAGGAAAGATTCAAGTCTAGAGACTTCTTTCTTATGCATGATTCTATAAATTCTTAACATTACTATCCAAGTGGGGTATTGTTGGAATTAATTACGACTTCTAGATATTATGTTAAGTGGAGAAAAGATGAGAATTCTTTCAAGATCTCAATCTCACATTAAAAAAATAAGAAAAGGAGAATCCCTTTATTAGGTGAATCTCTTGTTAATTTTTCAGATTATTTTAAGATTTTTTGGATAGTGTTCAATTGCATGGGAATTATATATATTGGTTGCATATTAATATATAAATACATATTTAATAATTGAGACTTAGCACTTAGCACATGCACGATGCGGCGTGGATTGAATTCAAATTATATTTTAATTCAGAATTTAATTAGATACATAATTTATTTAATTATTTAAATTACATTTTTAATCAAAAACAATGTGATTGTTAGGAAAAAGATAAAACTATTAAATTCAGTGCATTGTTTAAACTAATAGCCATAATTATTGTGAATAGTTGTTGAAACCTTATATAAGGGGAATTAATCCACCTAATTATGTATGTAATTTCCAAAAAGCAAAAGGCATTTTTAATCTTTAGCAAAAGATATTCCCATACTCTCTCAATTATATTTCAACATTAATAGAAATTTTTAAGTAAGAATTTTAGAGTACTGACTGTAATTCCTTGGGTGCTTTAGCTAAATTCTATGGGTGAATTGCCATAGTTCCTGCAATATAGATAGTGAGGGTAATTATCATCTTAAGAATAGTGTAGAAGTTTTCTATCCACAATTGAGCACATTAGACTTCCAACTTTCCATACATTTTCTAGCATGGAACACAGCAATACAGCTATTTCGTATTTGGAACCGATTTTTCAGCAACATGATCAACAATTACTTTACTTTTTAATTAATAAAGATTGGGTTTGGTTATACTTAGTTAATTAGATAACAAGTAATACCATCTTGTAGTTTGTAATGGGCTTTCGAACATATGATCATCTTAAATAGTTTGAGATTTGTATTTTTTTTAAAATTGCAATTGGTCACACTTTATTAATCACATAACAAAATATTGTTATATTTTCCATTTGATTCATCAATGAATCATTAATTTGTTCATTGACTCAATGTGGTTTTATATCCTGAATTGTGGAGCAAATATTTAAATTGATACATCAATCTTCTAGGTTAATCATCCAAACCTTATGAAATTTGATCAATTCAACAAAAAAAAACTCACAACCATCAAAATTATAAACACTTTCTACTATTTAACCTTTGTCTAATATTTTTGTGAAAATTATTAGCTTTCGTTAAGGAAAATGATAACGTAAGCAGAATTTTTTTTTTTTTTTTTCTCGGGTATAGTTTGGTGGCTTATGGTGAATGCATGTCTTTGAACTCATTCATATTTTTGACTTTATAAGGATTTATTTAATACCAATTTATCACTTTTTTTTAAAACCTAACTTTATTACCTTATATAATATAATTTTAATAATTTTGAATTTCATATTTATTAATGTAAGTAAGCATATCTAAAGTAATTTAATTAAATTTAACTGAATTAATAAATAATTAAAAAATAATAAATATCTAAACTAATGTTAGCTGTTCAATAATGTTAAATATTAGCCATATCTAAATAATTTATTTAAAAATACTAAATATCAAAATAAATTATTGAATTTATTAAGAATATTAATAGGGTCATTGGCACTTTGCACCCTAAAAACACATTTAATAAACACTTTGCATCCTCAAAATATAAGAATGGCAAAATGCATCATGTAAATATATTTCTTTTGGCAAGTTGTACCCCAAGTAATTTTCTGCCATGATAACTCAATTTAGACAAGGGCAACAATATTCAAACACCTTCTAGACCACTTTCTTACCATCATTAAATAAGGTAAATTTAGAATTTTATGTGGAAAGTCAAAACTTCCACATAAGTCCACAAAAAAAAAAAGAAAGAAAGAAAGAAAGAAAGAAAATAAAAAATGGCAAACAATGGAATGACTAAACTCATGTCATTAGTTAACTTATCCCCCCCAAACAAAATTGAAAAAAATCATGCCATCATTTAATCACTTTTATTATTATTTTTTTAAAACTCAATTTCATGTCCGTTTCTTCTTCTTCTTCTTCTTCTTCTTATTTTCAATTAGTACTTTAAAATGACAAAGAGAACACTATTTCCTACCAAAAGATGGTTTCAACAAAAGAATTGCAAGAAAAAATATTTCTCACCATAATTAGGAGGAGGAAAACTGTTCCTCAATTTCCACACAGCTCTGATGGTAATCAAAATTTAATGCAAATTTTCTGATATTTTGAGTTTTGAGATGTTGATTGAATGATTTTAAAGAAAACTTTATGTGAAATTGGGAATGAACAACTCTCTTTATTCCTTCTTATACGGGCCAATTTTGTTTTTTGAAAAAAAGTGAAGTAAATTTTAAAAATTTAAGTGAGAGATTAACCTTAAAAGGTGTTCAGACATTTTTTCCCTTGCTAAAATTGACTTATTTTGAAAAAAAATTATTTGGGATACAACTTTTTGAAGAAAATATAAATTCAAGATGTATTTTGCCATTTTTGTATTTTAAGGGTGCAAAGTGCCAATTATCCATTATTAAATATATTCATTAATTGAGTTATAGATATGACAATGATAAAATAATAAATGTATTTGAAATAACTTGATTATACTTAATTAGATTGTTTATTAATTAAGAAGTAAAATAAATAAAAAACTAAAAATTAAAGAAATCTAAAATAAAATTATATATTCAATAATGTTATGTATCTAACTAAGCTATTTAAGTAATTATTTAATAATATTAAATACTAAACATATTTATTAGTTGAATTACATATTTAATAATATTAAAATAGTAGATTGATATGATTAATTAATTCCATAAGGGTAAAAACGTAAAAAGAACTAAAAAAGGCCCAATAGATCAAAAAGAGCAAATGAATAAAAAGGCCAAAGAACCCAATCAACTAAACCCATTTGGAAGAGCAACCCTAATAGACTAAAGCCCACCAAGAAAAGAGACTAAATACTAAGCCCCAGAGAAAAATTGAACATAAGAAATCATTTACAAGAATTCACGAATTTTAAGAACCTTCAAGAATTAAGAACTTTCTACACTATATTCTAGTGAAAAGAACGTCAACTTTGCTAATTATTGAAAATGATCCTAGCTCTATTTTTGTACAATATCATCTTGGCACTGTTTATGAGAACTCTAAATGATAAAGAGGGAACACTAAGAATGCAGACAAGATTCATAGCTCAAATTCTTGGTGTCAAGCATTACCCCTTGATGTGAGGAAGATAAGGGTGGCTGATCATATGCATCTTTATCATAAACAGGTGATGGACTAGATCATAGATACTGATGACTTAAATTCCTTTGAATCCTAAAGCCACAAAAGGAAGGCCAAACAACTAGATTTTGGAGCTAAGAGGAGCTTAAAATTGTGAAATTCTTCCCAGGTGATCCTCTGAAGATTACTAATGTTGGAGCCCTTCTTAGACCTAAATTTCATAAAGGAGCTAATACACTTCCTGAAAGACAACCATAATGTGTTCGCATGGAGTATGACGGGTCTTCAATTAATCTCCCCTAATGTTATTGTGTACCACCTTAGGATGGATCCAAATGGACTATCATGAAATAGAAGAGAACAAACTTTGGAGTAAGGAAAAATCAGATAATCAAATACGAAAGCTCATAATGTAAAGTACATTTGACCAATTTAATATCTTTAATGACTAGCTAACGTGGTGTAGGTGCCTAAGCCAAATGGGAAATGGATACACACATGTGCATTGATTTCAAAAACTGAATAAGGCTTGCCTGAAGGACCTGTTCCAACTTTTATGTGTAGGTGTGCTAGTAGACTCTACAGTGGAGTATGAGATACTAAGCTTTCTTAATATGTATCAAGGGTGCAACCATATTTTTCTAGCCATGGAGGATTAGAAGAAGATAAGTTGCATAACTATTTATGACATGTACAACTACAATATGATGCCCTTTGGACTTAAAAATACAGATACCACATCCTAGAGATTGGTGAATCACATGTTTAAAGATATGATTAGAAGAAACGTAGAGGTGTGCATTGATGATATGTTGGTCAAGAATCGTGAGCAGAGAGATCACCTACGTACCCTTGGAGAGTGTTTTAATATCCTAAGGAGATTCAATTTGTAGCTTAATCCAAAAAATTGGGCCTTCAGTATGCACAAAGAAAAATTGTTAGGATACATGGTACCAAGACGTGTGATCAAAGCTAATCCTAATAAGATCAAGATGATGCTCTACAGTAGTACAAATGCTAATTAGATGCATTGAATCCTATCATTTCCTATTTTGCTAGGAACTCTTCTCTTACAAGATCTTGAGAGTAGTCAAGGCCTTCAAGTGGACTGAAGATTGTGATAATTGAAAGAATAGTTGATGTTACCCCTATTGTTGAAAAAGCCAAGGATCGAGAAAATAATGTACTTATACTTGCCCGCTGATGTTTCAGTTAACGCCGCCATGGTGCATGAGCAAGAACAAGAATACCAGTTGGTGTACTACATCAACACCTCCTATAAAGTCCTAAAGTGAGATATTCTCCCATTGAGAATGTGGCTTTTGTGATAATTATGTTTGCATGAAAGCTCTACCATTACTTTGAAGCTTACTGAATTATGGTGCTCATCAATTATCCATTAAAAAGGATACTTAACAATTCAAAAGCCTCTAGAAGACTAGTCAAATTGGAGGTGGAGTTGAGTTAATATGGGATTGAATACTATCTGCGACTCGTCATTAAGGTACAAGTTTTAGCTAACTTCCTGGTGGAAGGTATAGGAAATGATCTAGGAAGCCCCACTCTAATATGAACCTTTTACATAGTCAAATCATCCACTGGATTTAGTAGTGGAGTACGAATAGCCATTGAGAGTACCATGGAGAAATACTCAAGCATGTTGTAAGATTTACCTTTTTCTCTAACAACAAAGCTGAATACAAAGTGCTAATCATCATAATGAAGTTAGCATATGCAACTAGAGCATGCCCATAGTGATTCCTTACTAATGGTGAGTCAAATTACACTACAAGCAAATTCACATTTAGCGGCACTAATATAGTGACATTTGATAATATAATGACAAGAAAAGGTATTATGGTGATCATTACGAAAAATGCCACTATAATTAATATTTGATGGCATTTAATTATTAAATAACAAACAAAATAGTGACATTTGATTAAAAATACCAAGATAAATGTATCTCAAAGGAATTTATCTAGTGTCAGTATGTTTATTTTAGAAAAATGCCACTAATATTTAGTTATGGTATTGTTTGAAGAAATGTCATAAAGTATTTAGTGGCACTAAAATAGTGGTATTTATAGTGTATGACACGCAAAATAAAATAGCGATAGTCATAAAAAAATGCCACTACAATAAAATATTTAGTGGTATTTGATTATTAAATGACATATAATTTGAAGGTATCTAACTAGTGCCACTAATTTTTCTTAAAAACATGTCACTCATATTTATTTGTGGAGGCACCTAAAAAAATGCCATGAAATATTTAGTGGCATTAACTTAGTGATATTTGATAGTGTAATGACGCATCAGAGTAATATGGTGATAATTGTTGAAAAATGTCACTGTAATACAATATATAGTGACATTTGATTAATAAGTAACAAAAAAATAGTGGCATTTTATTGAAAATGTCAACATAAATATATTTGCAGGATATTTAAGCAGTGCCACTAATTTTTTTTTGAAGCAAATGCTACTCATATTTATTTATGGTGCCATTTATAAAAAGTTTTAGTAGCACTAATTTAATGTCGTTTTACAATATAGTGTTACTTAGTAGTAATTGATTAATAAATGTTATAAAAATTTAATTTTATTGAAATTATTGACAGAACTATATGTTAAATGCAGTTAACTAGCATTACTACCTTTCTCTGAAAAAAAAAGAAGAAAAATATAACTCATAATTTAGTTGTGTTGTAACATGAAATAAATATCACATTATATATAGTTATTATTAATTGTAAAATATACAATTTAAATCTTATCATAATGCATAGATTAAATTAACTACTTCAATATAATTTTAATGTATCGACTAAATTAATTATATTTTTCAAGAAGTATAACAAAATCTAAGTTTTTGCCCATTTTTCTCCTCATTTATAAATTATTTTTTTGAATATTTTGTATATCTAAATTTAATGTCTCAAACTTTTTCAAATGCATTATTTTTTTTTCTCATATTTTTAAATAATTGAGAAAATGTGCTTTTAAAGTATGAGAATATAATAATATTTTTAAATATTTATAATAAAAATTTGGTGTGTAACTTGATAGTAAACTCATATTTTTTCAAGTAAAAATTGTAGATTTGAGTCTTATATAGAGCAATTGGAGCATGTTGAGGTTTTTTAATATGGTTGTTGGTAGTAAATTAAGTTGTCATTCAATGGAATCTTTTTGCCATTTAATTTAGCATATTATTTAATTAATTTTACGGCATGTTATTTAAAGAAATTTTATTTGGCATTTTAACATCACTGTATAACTTTTTTTATGGCACGTTAACATGTCATTTAAAATTATTTTTTTGATATTTTAACATGTCATTTATTATTCTTTTGTGGCATATTATCTTGTCATTTAAAGAAATTTCGGTGGCATTTTAATATGTCACTACGTACATTTTTAGTTGTATATTAGCATGTCATTTAAAATTTTCTTTAATGGCATTTTGGCATGTTATGTAATACATTTTTTATGACATTTTAATGTGCTATCTAAGATATTTTTTTTGTATTTTATTAATATCACAATAGAGGTAAATTAATGACATTTATACTTTTAGCTACACCATTGCAAGTGACATTTTTAAAAAATGTCATTAAATATAAAATTTTCACTATAATACTATTTAAGTTGCATTTTCTAATGTCACTAAATGCAATTTTTCTTGTAGTGTTACTAGGATTTATGAGGTCAAAAAAGATAGCATGACAAAATACCTTAGCCGAGTTGAAGCAATCAATCGAATATTTGAGAGCACGCCCTCACTTAAATTTTGCATGAAGAAAATATAGACACTAATTGGCAGGCCAAGATTGCCAGCATGAGTGGCCATAAAGAGCTATTAGACTATATTCTTGACTCTGGATGCCTTGGACCAAAAACTTTCTGAAGGCGCAACTTGCACTTTTCTTGATGTGATAGACATAGAGAATGGTACCACTACGTAGATGACTCCTATTATAAAACACCTACAAAATGATGACATCATGAGTAATCTAAAGAAGATTCAGCAAGTGAAGGTAAGAGTGCCCTGATTTATGGTGTTAGATGGAGATTTAAACAAATGAGGGTAAAATACGTACTAAGAGAGGTATATAAAGGTCTATGTAGAAACCATTATGAAGAAGGATCTCTGGCATTTATAACTTTTTGATAAGGAAATTTCTAGTCGGCCATGCTAGAAAATGCTTAAACATTGGTAAGGAGATGTAAACCTAGTAAAAAAAATGCCCCCCTGAATCACCAACTCCGTACTTATTTGCAACCAACAACAACCTTTCCTCTTTTTGCAATAGGGAATGTATATTATGCTATTAGATAGAAAAGGCTTCTCATCATAGTTGAATATTTCTCCACGCAGGTGGAAGCAAAGCTCCTAGCACAAATACTTGAAAAAAGGTGATAAGATTCATTTTAGAGAAATATCTTTAGCAGATTTAGATCCCTCAAATGCTAGTGTTTGACCAGGAATGTAGTTTATTGGAGCAAAACTTAAAGAATAGTATGAAGAACTCTATGTCAAATAGTTCTTCACATTATAAGCTAACAAACAGGCTAAGGTTACAAATAGAACCATCCTTCAACAATTCAAGATAGAGCATGGAGTTGTTAAGCAAGCATGCATAGATAAATTTCCTTCCTTAATATAGGTATACCGAACTATGCCTTGAACATCTACTAGAGGATCACCATTCAACTTGGTGTATAGAAAAGAAGGGATCACCACCAATTGAAGTTGGAGAAATCAGTTAGAGAGCAAAAAGCTATGATATAGTGCAAATTTAAGAGAATTGATGTAACGCCTCTTCTTGGGATAACACTTGAGTTGAGATACTATTCTAGTTCATTCTTTAAGCATGCATCAATAAAATCAATAAGCCCATAAAATGTTTTCAAATTTCCAATATCAACATCAACATCACAACCTTACAACATATTTAATCTAAATGCAGAAGCTATATCAGAGTGCTAGATACCATATCAAGAAGTTCATTAACATTTAAACTAAAATATCGACCACAATTTATACATATCACAAGTCTCTAATTCAATTTTTCATATCATAATCTCTCTAAATCAAGGCTTGACATCCAGGCGATCTTAGAAGCATGTTCAAGCACTTATCCATTACCAAATATGCCCTCCAGTTTAAACTTGAAGTTTAAGCCCATTATCGAATCATATTTGGGAAAAATAAGAAATATATAGGAGGGTGAGTCTTAAAAACTCAATGAGGGATGATAAGTAGTAGCACATGAATCTATCACAGAATCAATAATTTAATAGAGTATTTCTAGCATAAATAAATAAGAAAAGCATATATGCCAGAATGAGAATGTTAATGGTTCAAACTTTTAGTCATTGCTAGTTCTAAACTGCAATCGTCGGCTCATCGACTCGATCATCTTGACCGATCCTTTTTGGGAGGTATAGGGATGTCTCAACCAATCACAGTCAAGAAGTATTATTGTTGGCTCATATGGCCTAAAAAATCAGCCTGATCTAGACTAGAAAACTACTATAGCTTTATTGCTCCTTGAGCAGAGTACAATTAAGAATGACAATCCTAATAGTATATATATTTCAATTAAATCAAAAACATCATGCATATCTGATTCTCCTTATACCAAATAGTTGATTAAAAGTTCAATAGCTTAAGCACAACAGCTTGCAATATTGATTTGATGATGGAGCAGTCAGATAATAGAGCAGTCAAATAATAAAATAATCAGATAATAGTATAATTAGATAATAAAACAATCAAATAATAGAACAGTTAGATAACAGAACTGTCGAAAACAAATCAATCAGATAATAGAATAGTAAAAAATAGTACAATTAGTAATAGTACAATCAATAACAATTTCTAGTCAAATTGATCATAACAGATGTCCTAAGCTCAATGGCTAGGATTAACATAATAGCATATCCCAATCTCAATGACTGGGAACAACATAACAGCACATCCCTAGCAAAACAGCTAGGATTAATATATGAGGCTTATCAATTTTCCTTATTCTCTACATTTTAGTCATATCAGCACATCCCGAGCTCAACAACTGGGAACAACTTAACAGGTTTAACATCACAATACAAATAAGCTAACAAGACTAGTCAAACGCTATACCAAAGAATAATTCACTTAGCAGCATGTCCTGAGCATAACAACTGAGAGCAACTTATCAGTATGATTCAATTATGCCGACATGACAAATCAATGATATATGGAACAATTTATGTAAGCCGACAAGGCTAAACATGTGATAGCAGAATGAATGTAATTTGATTAATATTAAATATGACAACTAGATGTTCTAGGCAATAGAACGAAAATGATCAATCCAAATGAAGGTACGATTAACTGAACAACCCCTCATAAGGGTATACAAAATGATTAACTGATACAAATCATGAGTTCAAATGAGATTAACCCTCATAAAGGTGCACAAATGATTATCAGAGCTGTAGAACCGCATAGGGTATTCACAATAATCAAATTGATATAACCACATAGGGTTTAGAAATCACCAAATAACGATGATCAAGGCGGTTTGAAGTCAATAGAACCTCATAAGGTTCAACAATACTGAATAAGGTTTCACAATGCAAATACCAATTAGTAGACCCTCACAGGGGTTTTTGAACCAAATAACAAATAAAGTGGTGGAACCTCACAGGGTTTGACAATCAATAGTAGATACAATTCAATCGATAAGGTACCAAAGTGGTAAAACCTCATAGGGTTCAAAATTCAAAAAATGACGATAAACAATGATAGGTATCAGATCGATGGAACATCATAAGGCATACAATCAAACAATGAATGGCTTATACAAGTTAATAATCCAAAATAGTAAGCCTTCATAGGGATGCACAAATGATTATTGAAGCAGTAGAACCTCATAAGGGTTCAATAATAGATAAATGGTTGTAATCAAAGTAATTATCAAGTTGGAGGACCCTCACCTTAAAATCACAAAATAAGAGAGCTACTCTGAGCTACTAGTCGGCAAAATCCTACTCCTTGTCACCTAATCAAAAGAAAGGGGTTTCTGTCAAAATCCTTGTTGTCCTCATAATCATATTCATATGAATAACAGTCTAAAACTAGACATTATACTATCGATGCTATTCCTCAATGATTAGCTTCGACATGATCAATATGTATTATTTCAAATTATGCCATTATTATGAAAAATATTCTTGGGTTGCACAAGCTCCAATAAAGATACAATTGGGTCCTTAATTATAGAATTAATCTTGTAACATTGTACAAAGCCAATTACTTTAACGCAACCATTATTAATAGTCCAAATTCACCACTTAGTACTCATTTATATAAAATTAGAACCTAATTACCTAATTAACTTTAACTACCCAAGAGTATCATATAACATTTCAAATTCGGGTTCACCAACTTATGTACTTATATGCATGACTCTATGTTTTCGATCAAACCATACATTCTTCCCAATTATACAAAGCGTTGCTTAGCTAGGAAGGTATATACATATATATATGCATATAATTTAAACCTATTTCTAACCATTTACCAAAATTTCTCATTATTGATAAGGAATCTTCATGATCAACCCACGTGCATACAATCGTTGTGTTAAGATGAGCAATCTATCTCTCCACCATCACCGTTAGAAAACTTCACCACCACTACCACCAGAAGATGCTCCTTAGCTTCACGAATCATTCTCCTTAAATAATTTTGGATTTTGATTTCATTTAGCTAGTCAATTGGCTATAAAATCAAAATCCTACCACCAACACCACCACTCAATTTTCTTCAAATTACTTTGCCATCGATGGTCCATTTTGGATGTTCAAGCTACCATTGTGATCCTTGAGTTGAGCCCAAAAAAACCTAATAGTTAAACTTGAGCTTCATTCATTGAAATAGAGAAACCCATCACCACCACTGAGGCCACAACTTTGAGCTCTAATTTCAGCCACCTCGTCGGTTGATTTTGGGGGAAAATGGTATATTTGCATTCCTTAAGCTAAGAGGAGTAAAATGGTATATAGTCTTATGGGTTTTGTCATTCAATGGAGAAAGTGGCTGGAAGAGGAAAGCAATAGACGTTGGTGAGAAAATGAAGAAATATGGGGCTGTTTTGATATATAGAGTTGAACTTTCAAAAATTGCAATTTCACTCCCAAAACTATAGCCCAGCTTTCAATTAAGTCCTATCAAGTTTTCAGTGTCTTCTTTTCAGCCTCGAGACTATTTATTGCCTCACATTGACTCCTTTGACCAATAATAATCCCACTTTGACCCACAAAAATGTTGGTTAATCAAGTTTTTCTCAATTTTTGAATCAACCCCCAAACTTCCAAAATTGTTACAATCAAGTCCTTTTTTTATTTTCTGAGCCATAAAATTCGATCAACTAATACCTTGAATTCTAAATCCTTATTTTCCAAATTCTGAATTTTAGGGGTGCTACAATTGAGACCCATCTTAACCTACTCTTTGAGAGGAAGAAAATAATAGCACCTTCACGGAGATGTAAAAGACAAAGATGGCAAACGCCTATAACAATAGAGTGTACCCCAAAAATTTTTAAATAGGTGATTTGGTGATGGGAAAAATAGAAGCTTGAGGACCCATAGGCAAGCTAGATGCCAAGTGGGAAGATCTTTACAATATAGAAGAGATCATCAATTGAGGTGCGTACAAAATATAAATGGTAGAAGAAAGAGAAGTGCCAAGAACTTGGACTATCTCCAACGTGAGGAAAGTTTTGATGGCCTTAACTTGCTCCTATTACTTAGTTTTACATAATTTTTAATTTTCAAAAATGATATTACGTTGTTTAAGTACTTTGATTATTTTTGCATAACAGATTGTCCGTGAGGATGGACAATACCAGTTTTATTGTTATTTTTCTTATCAGAATGAAGTTTGTTTGATATTCTTCATAATTGTGAATAGTACCATTTAAATTGTTCTCAACTTGTGCAGGACAACACCTAACATACCACTTCTTCAAGCACACTCAATTTCTTTGGCATAAACCCACCACAAGGTTATTTTTGGAGTACGTTATAGCCACGTATAAGCTACCTGTAGGTCTTCTTGGGAGGTTAATGGTAGTATCTCTAACTTATCATTTTTAGCATAAACATAGTACACGGTCCCTCTAAAAATACATGGTAGTTACGTTAACCCCATCATAAATCCTCATTGGCATAAAAACCCATTCTCGTGAATGTACTCCTTAGTCTATTAAGTTATATGTTTTGTCTTTCCCTTGTTACCATAGGTCTCAAAGTTTCTTTTCGAACTTAATTGAAGGACTTTGTTGAGATGTTAATTGCTAAGGGAACATCTTTCGGATTGATCAAAGAGAGAAAACGTTGAGTATATCATAGTTGATTGTCAAGTGGCTTCACTCCATAATAGGGGTGACAATTTTCAACACGGTACAATAACTCGACATGAGTTTAACTCGAAAAAATTGAATTTGGTGAACTCATATTGAAACTGGGTACAATAAGTTTGACATGAAAGAAACCCAATAAAAATAGGTTGGGTTGGGTTGAATTCTAGGTTACATAAACAACTCAAATTTTAATTTTGGGCCACAGATTACTTGAACACACCCAAACTAATCCAACCCAAAATAATCAAATAAAAATTAAAAATATTTTGATAAATATTAATATATTATATTGATTTTTTGTGTAATGTTAAAAGAGCATAAATGTAAAAATGCAAACACAAAAGTGAAAACCCTACTACTACCCAAATTAGTGAATCTCATAAAAATACACAATTCATCCAGACATACCACTAAATTAGTTAGTGGCGCAGCCTTTCTTTTTTCTTCTATCTCTAATCTTTAATCCCCACTCTCTAGACTCAAACCTCCATACCATTAAACCAATGTGTGTAGTAGCGCAGCGTGCTTCTTTCTTCTCCCATCTCTAATCTTTAAACCATCATCCTCAATTAAAAGTCAGCAAGAAGCAAGCCTACCCCATATTTCATTAGTCGCTTGGCTCTCATCCTTATCTTCTCTACTGGGTGAAAGCTTGAAAGGTTTGCTATCTTAAAATGTTTTTCTATTTGCTGCTACCCAAAAGACTAGTCGAGTTTTTTGAAAGGATAGGTGGTATAGGGTAAGAGGGACAGGGGAAAGATGGAGCTTTATATAGAAGAAAAGGAAAGGAAAGGCAGTTGGTTGTTGGGGGCGAGTATGGTCCACCTTTGTAAGGTTTAAAAATGTAAATTAAAAGCAACAACGGATGGCTTGATTGTGAACATAGGCGTGTGGCAACTTTTTTTTTTTTTTAATTTGAAGCATTCTTTTGTGATTTAGTTAGACACAAAACATTCAAGCTACTTCATATTATCTACCTATGACAATTGTGGCAGTGTGCTAAGTACTTGCTATTTAATTGAACTTCTAATTAATTAATTAGTTGTTTCCCTCTGCCTATTTACTCTTTCTTCTTTTCTTTTTCTTTTTTTTTTGTTTAGGACAGTAAAAATATAGGTGTGATGTAGATAGGTAGATTTATTATAGCTATAGCTTGCATTATTTCAATCTTTTCCCATCATCTCTTTTCCCTCTGTCAGAATATATTTTTGACATTTACAAGCTTATAAAAATAAAATAGAGACTGACACTTCACTTCAACACCTTGCTAGATTGATAAAGAAAATAGTGTGGTGGGTTTTGGACCTGGTGAGAATTTAGCAACACAAAGTGGAAAAAACAAATGTTCATGCGACATAAAGTTTAAGTCAAAGTGGTGGCAATACTTTGACATACTTCCTTGAGTAGAAGGAGAGTCCTTAAAGTGTAAGTGCAGAGCTTGTGGGCAAGAATACGGTGCAAAATATTATATGGGTATGGGTAACTTAAGTTGTCGTATCTTTGAATGTCCTAGAATGTACACATAAGATATTGGTTAAGCTTTGTTAGAACAAGGTGAAAAGGGGCTTATAACTAGAATACCTCAATATAATCAAGAAAGATTTGGGAAGCTATTAATTTTGGCATTCATTAGACATAAATTACCATTCTAATTTGTTGAATATGAAGCTATTAGAGCTATCTTTACCTATCTGCAGCCTCAAGTTCAATACATTTTTAGGAATACAACTAAGGCAGATGTTTTTCAAATATATAAAAGGGAACAAAGTAGGCTTTCTCAATAATTATGTGCTTATCCTAGGAAAATATCGTTTACATTTGATTTGTGGACTTCTATTGCAATTGATGGATATTTGTGTTTAATTGCTCATCACATAGACGTTAATTGGTTGTCACAAAAGAAGATCATAAGTTTCTCTTATATGCCTTCTCCATATTCTAGTATAACTTTATCTGAAAAGATTTATAGCTTGTTGAATACTTGGGGGGATTGAGAAAAAGGTTTTCAGAATGGATTTAGATAACGTTGCTTCAAATCATGTTTGTATTGCTTTATTGCAAAGTCAGCTTAGTATTCAGGCTATTTTGGTCAATTGAGGTGAATTTCTACATGTTCGTTGTTGTGCTCATATTTTAAACTTAATAGTGCAAGAATGATTGAAAAATATTGATAGATCTGTTGATGCAATTAGGGAATATGTGAAGTATGTGAAGTTTTCAAGTAGGAAAATGGAAATTTCTTGAATGTGTGACACAGACTTCTCTTGAACTTGGGAAAGCTCTAAGATAAGATACTCCTACTAGATAGAACTCTACCTTTATGATTCTTTCTGCTGCTTTATATTATCGTTGCACCTTTAATTATTTGCGCTTGCGTGATTCGAATTTCACACATTATCCTTCGCATGAGAAGTGGGGAAAAGTTGAAAAGATGTGCAAGTTTCTTGAGAAGTTTCATGAAACAACCAATCTATTTTCTGGTGTCAAATATCCCATAGTGAATTTATATTTTCTTAGAGTTTTTTAATATAACTTTCTTTAAATCAAGAGTTGGGAAGTTCTGATTCTTTCATGAGTCAAATGGCTAGGCAAATGTTCATAAAGTTTGACAAATATTGGAAAGAATTCAATGTTCATTTAGCCATTGCTGTGGTGTTTGATCCAAGGTACAAGTTTCAATTCATTGAGTTCTATTACAATAAGCTTTATGGGGTTGGTTCTATTGAGTTAGGGAAGGTAAGGACCAAACTATTTTCTATTTTTGATGAATACATAAGGGTTTCTGCCAAACCATCTCCAAGCGGCACTTCAGTAGGATCTTATGGAATTTCAAATGATAATGCTCAAAACATGGACTGCAATGATGTGTTGAAGGTACCATAACATGTTTTAAGATTTTGACTATCTATGAAAATATTATCTTAAGTACTTTATCATTTTTTTATTGATTATTAACTTGTTTTTTTCATTGGTATAGGAATTTAAATCCTTCAAAGTATAGAATTTGCACCAAGTGCACAAAAATCTCAATTAGATTTGTACTTCGATGAGGCACTAATAAACATGAGTATGAAGGTTGATGTGCTTTAGTTTTGGAAAGCTCATCAATGTAGATATATTGAGCTTGCAAAGATGGCTCAAGATATCTTAAGTGTTCCTATATCTACAATTGCCTTTGAGTTAGCTTTTAGCATGGGTGGTAGAATATTGGATTAATATCATAGTGCCTTGAAACCTAATTTAGTTGAAGCTTTTATCTATTGCAATGATTAGTTGTTTGGAGAAAAAGGTAAGAGCTTTAGTTTTTTATGCCATTACATTTTTCATTTATGTGTTCTAGTTTTAAATATCAACCTACTGTGTCATTTTTAATTTTTTTTTTGTTTTGTGCTTTAGAATTTGTTCTAGTGAAGTTAGATACTGAAAATATTTTGAGTTTGAGCATGAATGTGAATGATGACAATGATAGCTATTCAAAACCACATTACCTACTTCAAACACATCTGGCAATTTAAAACTTTGAATTAGTATATGTAGTGATTTTCTTTTTTAATTGATTGTTGCAAACCAACCTATTAATTATAACTTTTTGTTTGACTTTTTTCTCCCCTTTATTTTAGATTTGGAATAATTGAGAGCTTGAGATTGCAAGTAGCATAGAGGAGCTGCAGATGGTAATGGCTAGATATTGTTACCTTTTAATTTTGTTGTAGTTATGTAATTGACAATTCTGCCATTCTGAGGTGTTGGGAGATTGCCTTTTTTACTATAGATTATGAATATGATGGCTGACTCATGCTGTCTTTTGGAGAGAGTATGAGTTCTATGGAATAATGTTATTGCTGTTGGTATTTACTTGTTCCTCTAAAATTGGTTAGGGTCTGAAGGATAATTTGGAATGGGATGACATATCATGGTTACAAACTAATGTTTGGATTGCTAGGAGAGAGTATCATCTTGCTCAGGCACATTTTCTTTCCTCAAATTAACTTGTCCTTTCAACTGTGGCTTTTTGATGCCTTCTAATGGGACAAATGGTAGTTTTTTTTTACTATCTGTTGTTTAATATTTATGAGTAGCTAATGATGCAAACTAGTACGATTATACTTGGAGCAGAAGAATGGGACTCGAAATTGAATGGATTTGTTATGTTTATGTTTGTATGATCTATTTGATGTCAGCATTTGTGTGGTGAGCACCTTAACAATTTGCAAGACATAGCACATAGGTCTATTGAAGTTATCGAGAGTATAGAAACTAATATGCATATATATATTATACACACTTGCCAACTACATTCTCAATATTTAGCAATTTGGTTGCTTTTGAGGTTCTTTTTGTGCTGTTGGTTGGACGTTTTTTCTTAAATTATTTTCTGTGAACTAAATTTTATCTTTTCAATTTTGGTTCAGTAACTCCTCTTGAGCTATAAGTTAGCTTGGATTTAATGTGATGGTTGTCTGGAGTATCTTTGGTTGTATGAGTTTTGACAGGATTGTTGTAGTGTCACTTTAGTTTTATCATGTTCTGGTCTAGCCAATTTACAGTCTATGATAATTTTGGAATGATGATATTGCACAAATGGTTTTCTTGTTGTTCCATAGCATCGTATTCCCTTTGGTTGTAGATTTTAAAAGTTGAAAAATAAGTTGATTGGCCTTTTTTGTTTGAGGAATTAGCTTTGCATAGAATGTCTATACAGAGCAACCCATTATGAAGGAATAAGCTGTTGAATTTATTTGTTCCTTGAATTTTGTTTCACGATTGGTTGGTGCTTGCTAAGTCTCTAAAGGAGTTGCTATTATTAGTTCAGAATAGAATTATTTGCTAAAAGCTTAGATCAATTTCTATTATTAGTTTTGGCATAACTGTAACTGATTTTGTCCTCTTTAATTGCCATGGTTTCTGCAAATTTCAATTTATTCCCCTTTGTGGATATTTCTATTTTGAAACATGAATCTAAGGTTGCTATTAGCGCCTTAGCTATTTGATTTGGGAAAGTGATTGTTGCTCACATTTTGTGATGAGATAGATGCTAGATAGTTATATATCAAGACTTTTAATTTGCTCATGGAATTTTTGTTTTAATTTTATTTTTCTGTTACGTAATTGTAGAATGGGCATTTGACCCTAGCTTTTTGGTGGGACATAGGAAATTATCATGCTGTGTGGCAGTATCTCTTTTGAGCAACATATTGTCAAGATTTGGTTCTGTTGCCATTTCTAATGAATGATGCTATATCAATTTCTGTTATGGGCAGATCCTTAGCCTTGGATTTTTCTAAATATATAGATTTTCTTGTTGATGGTCATTCTAAATTCCATTGCACTTTGATTTATCCTCTGTTCAGAAATTTGGTTGCTAATTAGTTCAGATTCTGCTGCTAGAGTTTGCTTGCCTATGCGTTATCGTTGGTGCCTAAGAAGCTTTTTGGAGTTGAGGTTTTGCTTGGACCTTTTTTGTGTAATCAGTTTCTTTGCTTTTGTGGGTGCCTAGACTAATGTTGGAATTTCCCAGAGAAAGGCTTCAAAATTGGGCCACAATTGGAATTGGAATCAAAAATGTTTTGGTAGATTAGAATTTCTACCTTTTGGTGCTAGGATTTTATCCAAATTTGCCATAGAAAGGTAATCTACATGCAATCCTTTGCCACTATTTTATCTCCATTTAAATTGAGTTTTACTATTTCTGTTGCATACATACATGTTAATGTAAATGTATCAAGCCCCATAAATTGTGGCAGAGCTCAAAACTAAATAAAACCAAAGTTTCTACGTACTTATTATTTCATTTTAAATGGATTGTGTTGAAAATTAATTTTTCAATATTCAATTTATTGAAAAATACAAACCATGCAATTCTAGATATTTTCTTTGTTAAAGTTAGCTTGGCTTCAATTTTATTATGTAGTGTTAAAATTAAAATAATAGCATATATATATACACAAATTAATATGAAGCTTACTCCATCTATTATTGGAGTTGGATTTGAGTTCAAGTCAATTAAATATCTTTCTAATTTCATTTAATTCATAATTAAACAAAATTCAAACAAATCCTCAAATTGACAAAAATCCAATCCAATTTGATTAGTTTAAATCTTGATTTGGCTTAATTATTTCATTTTTCCAATTATGTAAAAGAACTACTTTTTAGAGATTAATTATATGCAAATATAGTAATATTCAAGCATTCAGTTGCATAGGGCAATTCATAAAAATAATATAATGTAGTGTTAATTAATGTTAGACGATGAGTTTAGCTAACTCTCTCACTTTGGTGGAATCAAAGCTTAGTTTGTCAATATCTACAGTCAAGCTTACGCTAGTACTATATGTATGTGTTTATATATATACTCTAGTCAATAGAATGTCTAAATTTTGTCTAAATCCCAAGGAATAAGTGCTTCCTTATTTATGATTTTGCTAAAATACTCTGGACTTGTAATTTCCTATCTTGGTTACTAATATAACTTGAACCTACTCCGAGTAAAAAAAAAAATTTAATTTGTAATGTACTTTCCAAATACGAACATATCATTATGATCAAGTAATTCTTAGTTATTGTTTGTATTTAGATCTTTTTTCATTATGTGCATATAATTTTAGGTTGACTCGAACTTGAACTAATTTTCATTAGGTCGGGTTAAGGTTGCACACTCTCAAGTTGTCATTGGGTTAGGTCGGGTTAGGGTAGAGAAAAATAATGTTATACCCTCGTTCTAACCTGACATAACCCCACACGACCCACATGAATTTCCACCCCTACTCCATAACCACTTATTTGAAATCTATAATGGATGAATTGGGACCAAGATAAAGAAAGTGCCTTTGTTGAAGAGGCCTATGCTTCTTATCCTCACCATAAGTTCTTGATTATCCCCCACTCAAAGTGGGAGCTCAAGAAGCAGAGACCGAGGCTCATCTATCTTTTTTTTTTTCAACTTTGGCTCCAGGCTTTAGTGTATGATTGGTATTAAATCTTTGAATCTAAACCCCTACTTTATTTGTTAACTATGACATTACCCTTCATAAAAAGGATCATTGGTTAGGGTCAGGCTTTCGATTATCTACAGAAATCTAATGAAGTTTCTCTGGAACCCGCTCTTGAAAATAAACTAGTGTAAACCCTCTATATGGTCCCTCCAAGAGTAAGTGGTAGCTAAGTATAAGCCCGACATAAATCCTCCTTGGCACTGCCTTTGGAGATAAGTAACAACACCTCTCTTACAAATAATTTTGGTGGCTACTCTAAGAGTACGTGGTTGCTGCGTATAAACCTACCATAAATCCTTCTAGAAGATAAGTGGTGGCAACTCAACACCTTTAAGATGAATCACATTAATACATGAATTGATTTGGCATAAACCCACTGTCATGCTCCTTGGAGAGTGTGTGATTGCTATGTACAAGCCTACTAAACACTCTTCTAGAGATAAGTGGTTGTATCTTAACAAAGTTAAACGAGCTAATATAACTCTTATATTAATTTTGCATAAGTCCTATTATGAGCCTCCTAGTGGTCACACCCTCAAAATCAACTATCAAACCTCTGCTGGGGTGTAGCTAATGCGCCATACCTTATTAAAATGTTCAACACTCAACGATAAGACCTCTTGCATGAGGTTTGTACTTAAACATCATCATGACACTTAGCATCAAGACAAACACATCATAAATAAGGTTTGCATGAAAACTTTGCCACAATACTTGATAGCAGTGTCAAAGCTTCCCGAGCAAAGCTCAATGCTAAATGCCATAATATTACTTGATTTTCATGATAAGTCTTTACCAGCGAGGTGCACAACTAAATTTAATTCAAACAGCTAAATGTTGTAGTAACACTTTGCTAGTAAGGCCTTCAATTGAATTTAAAACACCTAAGAATCATGACCAAAAACATCCACAAAAAAAATTGTGTACCTCTTTGCATAAATATGATGAACCCCTTCTAAAGAGGCTCACCTTAAAAGTCAATAAGTAAGGGTTTGACACCACTCACATGTCTCCCTTTCACATTAACCTATTATTGACAGCACAAGAACACTTAAGAGTCAGCTAACTGACTAAGTCTATACATGATGCTTGTTAGGAGAGATTCCTTTAGAAAGAAAGGAACAATTCTCAATGCTATTAGGATGCGTGATAAGTGCTTGCACAACACTTAGCATCCTAAAGAAAAATCAATACTAAGAATGAACTAAGCAATTTCTTATGTAGAAGAAAAATGCAAAGTAGTCCCAAACAAGGCAATTCTCTAAGTTATCCACAAAGATGTGAATTCACACTGATGTTCTAAGTATCTCCTGAAGTGCAAAGCTTTATCTAGATTACTTTTTCTAAGTTGCCTAAGAAGGTGAACTACACGTACCATTAGTCAATACTTAAATGATTTCATCCCTCCAAAAATGGACACAACAAACATTTGATGAAGTTAACACTAGATACCATAAATGTCAGGTGCATAATGAGTGCTTGGGCATCCCAACAATCAAGTGCCATAAGGGTGCTCAGACACCTTAGATGTTGGGTGCTTAGCATGTGCTCCGGTTCTATAGAAGTTGAGAGCCCTATAGGCACCTGAGCATCATAGAAGCTAAGTGCCCAAACACCCAATGACTTTATGCTCACTAGGAGCATATTTGCTAACCCTAAATGGGCAACCACCACAAGAAAATAAAAGTGCACAATAATTTGTAGATGGCATTGTGAAAGAAAAGTAATTCACATAAGATGAGTCTTCCAAATAACTTAATGTTAAAAAACGTACGACAATGCTCAAACTCCTATAATAAAAATGCAAAGTCTAACAACATAATATACACAAACACCAATCAGCATCTGGTCAATACTTAGCTATCTAAAGAGAACAAAGGAAGCCTGCAAAAACCACAACCACTGTAAGACCTCTTGAAGGGGCTCAATAAAGACACTCCTAATAGAAATATCATAAGTGCGCCTAGCAGAAAAAATATCCACAATGCAAATTAAACTTCCACAATAAGGGCAAGGTCCCGTAGAACAATTCAATGCAACAGCATATCACAAAAAACCCTTAAAGAAATTCCTCCAAAAGAGACCCCAGTAGGCTTTTAGAATGGCTTGACTTTGAAACAACTCATGAACTCTAGGAATGGTACAACATTGAGAAAAAAACCTTATGAATGTAGATGAAGTCTATATTACCATGGTCGTCCACTATAAAGGTACCTACCTTAAATTGCCCAGAGCAAAAGATAACAAGTTATTCTTAAGAATCTATCCTAACTATGAAGGCTAATACATAAGCTTTTGAGAATATCTAAGTACTTTTAAGAACACGAAACTCTACTAGTGATCTTGAAGGATCTTCGAAATGAAAAGTTCCATAACAAAATCTAAGTCCTTCACAAAACATGAAGTAAGACACGCTTTGACTTCACTATTATACATAAATCCATGAACTTACCTTCACCTGCTAAAAGATTTTAAATTCACTTTGGAGATGGAGAAAATTAAATATGACTCTAAGTACTTTAGATAAAAACTTACTCCATGTGGATATTAAAACATACCCTCTCTAAGACCCGAGGCTCTACAAGGTCTATCCCAATGTTGGATGAACCAAACACTCTCTAAAGAAAATGAAAAAGAATGAAAAGATCGTGTTCCTTGTTAACAACCTCAAAGGCTCCTCCAAGTATGAAAACATCTAAATGATTATAATTAGACATTACATCACTTTCAACATGAAAATGTTTTTTTTTTGAATTGATTTGATGATATAATAAATTAGGTCCACATAGAAAAAAATATAAAAAGAGACTAAAAGGGGCTTGATAGACCAAAGCGAATATATGAATAAAAAGGTTGGAGAGCTCAATCGACTAGGTCCATCAAAAAGAGTATCAAAGCCCTAATAGGTCGAAACTTATTAAGCAAATGACTATAAATACTAAGTCTCAAAGAGAAATTAGACACAAAAATTATTCACAAGAATTCACAAACTTCAAAAATCTTTGAGAGCTAAGAACCTCTACACTGCGTTCTAGAGGGAAAGAACCTTTAACTTTGCTAACTATCAAAAAGGACGCCAACTCTATTCACGTAGAGTATCATAGATACATCTAAAATAATTTAATTAAATTATTTATTAATTAAGAAATAAAATAAAGAAAAAAATTTAAAAATTAGCAATCTATCATCTCAACACCCTTACCCTACCCCGCCATAAATCCCCACCTCCCCCTTACCTAACCTCGCATCCATCCCCTTGCAACTAGGCCTAGATGTGGTAGCTGCATGGCCAGATCTAGAGTGGCAAGGTCTGGCCAATTCCTATTGATGTTATCACTATAGGTAGTCATGGAGACTTCGAGGATGTATATATATATATATTATGCTATCTTTATATTTATATGTATTGTGTATATATGTGTATATATATCCAAATATATTTTAAGATATTCTTTTCATAAATATGATTTAGGCATTTCTATAACTTTATTAAGAAAGTTTAATTTTGTTATTTTGTATTATTATTTTTTTCCTATTTTGTTAATTTTTAAAGGTAGCGCTAAATGGACATTTCACCAACTTCATTAATCTTAACTCTTAAGTCTATTGCTTTAATACTTATAATTTTTTAATAATTATTATTTTTTGTAATTAAATAAAACTTTAGGTTCTAAATAATTAACCCTAAATCTTTAGAGTAGGGGTGTTGGAAATTAATTATTGTGTATGCTTGTATGGGTATAAATTTCAATGGCAAGTAAAAACTTCAAGTACTAATTACATAGCATAAAATCTAGTAGATTGTAAGCACACTTACAAATATGTTAGAAATAGTAAAATTAGTGTAGAAAGCCTAGTTCAAATGCCAAAAACAAGAATGGAAGAGCAAATCAAGGCATGTGTACCACACAGTGTCCTCAAAACTTTATTCATCCCTCTCATAGTGCTTCAAGGTTCTTGATGAATAGTCTTCCAAGATATAACAATCTTCCAAACAAAGTAAGCACTCTAATTGTTTGGACTCTAGAATCTATTGATTTAGAGCTCTTTTAATACAAGTGCAAAGCGCGCAGTGAGTGTAAAATGTAGTGACTGCACACAAATGCTTTTGATGTTCTTTTCTTTCTCTATATTTGGTAGGTTCTAAGTATTTTCATTTATAGAGGTATAATGCAATCTTATTGACGAGACATAACTCTTTATTAGGGATCATGATCCTTTCTTTTAAGAACAAAACCAATTGATAAAATCACACAATCATTTTTTTTAATTAAGAGTCGCATCTCCACTAAAGAGCTAGGAGCTCATATCGTAGCTCTGGCTCATGAACTAAGTTTTCTATAAGGGTGTGTTTATTGGTTTACACTAAAAAATAAACGTTATTTATTTTATTTTACACACCGGCACCCTCTTTCCAATGTGGGATAGACTCAATCTATCTACTATAATGTCCTTAATTATTTTTCACTTTAATTTCAATTTTCTTATTTAATTTTTTAATTATTTAATTTTGGCATAAAAATATGTTGAAATTTTTACAATCCCCCACATGAATTAGAAAATTATTTTTGCCAAACATGTATATGAATGCAAACACACACACACAAAAGAGTTTCTACTTAAATGATACTGCATTAGTAGAGGTAGCTTTTGGCTTTGAACCTTTCCTAGTAAGAACTATCGAATATACTAGCCCACCAATGAACATGATGTCTTGAACTATTTAACTTTTGCGTATACAAATTCAATAGAATTGCACACAATATCACTTAATAGTTAATATTTCATTCTAATATTATGTTCATTATGACCCTAAATAGTTCTTGGCATTTCATGAGACAGTATAAGAATTCAACCATAAAATTTTCATTGGACCAACCTAGTCCCTACCCATATAGGTGGCTTCTCATTAAGGGATTTCTATTGTACCCCTACTTGACATACTGAGATATAAAATCCATTAAAAGCGAAGCTTAACCTAAACTCTTCCAGGTTGTATTTCTGCTCATCATAATGATGGGAATGAGAGCTTTTGCCCCCTACAATACTTGTACATTGAGTCACAATTTCATAACTTGTTTTTCCCATTGAACTTATTTGTTAGGATCTCTAGTCTCATAGATAGGGTTTCTATTATAGTGACTCAATCATTGTATTGGCTTAAGTCCCATTCCCCTTGAAGATTTATCAACTTGCTCTCTAGTTAAACCTTCAGTTAGTGGATCCGCAATGTTATCCTTGGATTTCATATAATCTATTGAGATAACCGTACTCGAGAGCAATTATCCAATGATATTATGTCTATGATATAGTGGTGAGATTTACCTATATACATACTATTTTGTTCCCTTCCAATTGTTAATTGAATATTGTAATACATGCAAATAGCCAACATAAGTTTTGGTTAATTTGGACTATCTTTCATAAATTAGCATAGCCATTCTGCTTTTTTTACATACTTTATCTAATGCGATAAACTCAAATTCCATCTTTGAGCTGGCTATGTAGGTTTGTTTCAAGGATTGCTGTGAAATAATTGCTCTTCCTAATGTAAACACATCCATTTATGGATTTAGATTAATTAGAATCTAATAATCAATTTGCATCATTGTATCCCTTAATTACAGTTGGATATCTAGTATAGTGTGATCCATAGTTCATAGTATAGTTTAAGTATTTAAGAACTCTCACTAGAGTGGTGCAATACTCTTAACCCAAATTGCTTGTAAATCTACTTAGCTTACCAATGGTATAAGCTATGTCATGTCTCATGCAATTTATATATAGACGAGGCTCCCAATTATGCATGCACACTACAAGTGAGCCTTTGTGTCAACCTTATTCTTAATAAGCCATTGATTTATATCTATATAAGTGCTCACCAAGCTACATTCTGGACTTAAGAACGTTTGTAGCACTTTCTCAATATAGTGAGACTGAGTTAATACCATCCCGTCAAATGTTTTGCTACTATGATATCTTTCATGTCAAAATTGTTACTCAATAGCTTTTTAGTCTCCTTGGTCACGTTACTGTCACTCCTAATAATGAGCATGCCATCTATGTAAAGACATATAATGATGTACTTAAATGTAATACTTTTAATGTACACATATTTATCACACTCGATCATAGAGCCATTTTCTAACATGAGTTGATGAAACTTTAAATGCCACTATTTAGGTACTTGCTTTAAGCTATACAATGACTTAACATACTCTCGTACCTTTTTCTCTTGGTCAGAAATGACAAGCACATTGGATTGTTTTGTGTAAATTTTCTGTTTGAGGTCCTCATTTAAAAATATGATTTTCACGTCTATTTGATGAATTTCAAGATTGTTAATAGATGCAAAAGCTATTAATAACCTTATAGATGTTATTCTTGTTTCATGCAAGTACGTGTCAAAGTAATTAAAACCTTTCTTTTATCTATATCAATTGATGACCTATCTTGCCTTGTACTTATCAATTGACCTATTAGCTTTAATTATCATCTTGAAAATCCATTTGCACCCTAGTATGGTTTTGTATGATGGACTTAATTTTGATATTTATAGCTTCTTTCCATAAAGGATCTTTTGGTGTGCTCATCACCTTGATGAACGTGTGTAGCTTACTTCTTAGCATATAAGTTAAGAAGTTTGGTCCAAACAACTTAGACATCCTAGCCCTTTTGCCATGTCTAGGTCCTTCCTCTCTTTTTAATGAACTTTGGACTTCTCATGGTCTTTTAAAAAAAAAAACATTCTTCTTTCTTTTTCCAGGGAAATGTTTCTTCAAAGAAACCCATATTCCTTGACTTTATTATTGTGTTGACATAAATGTTGTTCACATCAGATTTACAAATAAGAAACCCATACGTTGCATTATGTTGAGTGTATCCAATAAAAATTTCATCAACCCTTTTAGGTCCTATTTTGACCATCTTTAGAGGTGGAATTGCCACTTTTGTTAGGCATCCCCACATTCAAAGGTATTGGTAAGAAGGTGCACGACCTTTTCAAACTTTGTAGGGTGTTATTTGCAACTTTTTGTGGGGGTAACTTATTCAATAAATGATTCCCAATCAATACTGCATCCCCATAATTTTGAGGTGGATGAATGTTTTTGAGCATAGCGTCCATCATTTCTTTCCAAGTTCTATCTTTATGTTCTACAATGCCATTTAATTCTAGTGCATATGGGGTTCTTCCTTCATGGATTATTCCATATTTAGCACAGTAGGTACTTTAATTTCTACCAAGTTGATTTTCTACTCTATTTTGGTATTGTTTAAATGCTTCTAAAGCTCCATTTTTGCTTGTAAGCAAATAAACATAGCAAATCCTCATGAAATTATTGATAAAATTTATAAAATACTATTTCCGCCTCTAGATTGCACCATCTTTAAGTTACAAATATTAGTATGTATTAAACTTAGTGGTTCAATGCTACTCTCAATTAACTTAAAAAGAGTCTTTGTCATTTTTGCCTCAATGCAAACCTTGCATTTTGATTTTTCATCGAAATTTAATTCTTGTAGCATGCCACTTTTATTAAGTTTAGTTATTGTACCAAAATTCGCATGTCCTAATCTATAATGCCATAAATTAAAAGAGTTAAGAAAAAAAGTAGAACTTATTTTATTATTCACTTCAATATTTGTTACAAATTTTTGCATGATAGTCATTACATTCAATTTAAAAAGATCATTGCCCGAGTAGCCTTTACCAACAAATATGCCATTCTTACTTAACACATATTTACCAATTTCAAAAACAAGCCTAAAACTGTTTTTACTAAACATAGGGTTGGACACTAGATTTTTTCTGATCTCCGACACATGAAGCACATTATTCAAAATTTGCTCTCCCGGAGGTCATCTTTATTATAACTATACCAACTCCTTGTACTTTTGAGCTCGATGATTTTCTCATGTAGAGTGTTTCCCCATCTGTACTTTGATAAGTTGTAAATGTCTTTCAATTAAAGCAGACATGTTGAGTGACCACAGTATTCACCCACCATTGCTTAGGATTTTTCATCAAGTTTGCTTCTAACAGCACAGTTCAACTCTGTCATTTCATCAGAGACTAGATCCACTTCAATCACATGTGCTTGGCTCTTATTCTTCTTCTTTAACCCACCTCGATGTCTCTAAGAGTGGATAGCAGCTATAGTTTGCATGTTCAGGTTCTCACCAGGTGTTGGTGGATCTTCACGCAGGCACCTATCAAAGTTTAGTGTTGTGAGATAGAAAAGCATTTTTTTCTGCCACCTCTTAAAATCCTTTTCATTATATTTTTTCAGTTTTTCTCTATGTCCAAGTGTAATAAGAGCTGCTTCCAAAGCACTACCAATGTGTCTAGCATTGGACTAGATAAGAATAAGTGCAATAAATAGAGTTACCATAGATACCACAATGGGTGTCATATTTGAAGCCACACCAGATGTAGGCGGGTTGAGAGTCATACCCTCATTTGAACCGCTAATGACATAATTATTGTTTGAAGTCATGATGAGAATTGAAAATATAATAATATATAATTTAAATGCCTAGAACCTTGGAAAGGAGTAATGATCACGCCATTTCATATTGTAATTTATAAGACAGACACTGGTTCTATCACAAAACTTGAAATGAAAACACGCATTAGTAGACTAATTATAGATTAATTAGTCACATAATGTGGTTCAATTACAGATTAAGGAAGCAAGCGGATTTACTATTGTTCAGCTTTCTTGAAGCCAAACAAGACCAGTCTGCTTCGATTTCCTTGAAAGAGATTTTTTTTCTTTTTTCTTTTTTCTCTTTCTTTTTTGTTAAAAGCAACCAGATTCTGGAACAAAATCTGGTCTACTTTAAAGGGAACCAAAGGATTGGAGCTATTTTCTCTACAAGTGACAAAATTCATTCTAATCACAGATTAATAACAGAAATTATTAAGTCCCATAGAATCTGTTTTATATCAAAAACTAATAATGGCGAAGTAGGAAAAATTAGGAAGTCATCAAATTAAGACAAATTTCTGACACCCAAACAGAGCCTGTTAGACAGGTTATTTAAGTCGTGCAAGGCTTTCGCATGACACAGAATCATAAATCATCCATAACAAGTTAAATAAGAAATTTGGGGAAGTTGGTAGACTAACTTGGGAGTGTAAAATTTTATTTCCTTGAAACAAAACAGACGGATAATCTCTGTCAGAAGCAATTCTATTTTCCTTTAGACAGATAAGTAGTAGCGAAATGCAATAGTCAACTTACACTAATTTTTTAAAACACACACACACACACACAC
>JACGDI010005603.1:794648-826577 GCA_014898725.1 Jacaranda copaia
GCCTTCGTACCATATAGTGTCCTTATGACTTTATTCATCACTTTCACGGTGCTTCAAGGTTCTTGACGAATAGTCTCCTAAGATACAAAGATCTTCCAAACGAAGTAAGCACTCTAATTGTTTGGATTCCAAAATTTATTGACTTGGAAACTCTTTTTATGTAAGTGCACAGTGAGTACAAAATGTAGTGATCATACGAATGCTTTTGATATTTTTTTCTTTACCTATATTTGGTGAGTTTTAAGTACTTCTATTGTAATGCAATCTTGTTGACGAAACATAACTCTTTATTAGAGATCATAATCCTTTCTTTTAAAAGCATAATTAAAAAATAAAATTATGTAAATCACTCTTTTAATTAAGAGTCCCATCTCCACTAAAGAGTTGGGAGCTCAAATCATAGCTCTAGCTAATGAACTAACTTTTATATAGAGGTGTATTTATCGAATTATGATAGATTAGGGTACTATTCTATAGGACTAGGCATGTAGGTCCTATAAATATAGGAGTTGGTGTCATTAATTATCGAAAAAGCTGACAAACATTCTGGAATTTTAGCATTCAATTAAGCATGCAACATTATACATACACAAAGTGTTGGTTGAGTCGTTTAGTGGATAGGAGTGCTACCTTCAACTATTTAGGAGTCATTCTATTTTGATAGGTTGTGTGTCAATAGATCTTGGGCATTAATAAGAAGTAAATAAAAATTTTACATAAATTGTGATCGTACGTACAGGCTTCAACTCACCTTAATTTTGTTCTTTGTTAAACTGCGCAAGTTTCCTTTAATCTTCTATTTATGTTACCTTATTTGTTGCCTTGCTGTATTTTCTATTTAGAATATATGTTACTTATATTTAGTTATTTCTATGTTATCAATTTGTCTCGTTCAATTACATGATACACTGGTGTACACGCCTATACCATAAAAGTTAATTCACGCTTTTCCCTTATCACTCAAGTGCAAGAAAATAGAAAGATTTCGTATTATCTGCTTTAATTGTACTTCAAAAAGTTCTGCATCCCCTCTTGCAATTCTATAATTTATTTCATTTTTAATTCTAAAAATAAAATTTTATTTTAAAAACAATTTATTTTAAAGTAATGATGCGTTATCATTAAATCTCAATAATTATTATTGTAACTAATATAAAATTTCTCGTAGAATTGAAACGGTGTCTTAAAATTTGCACAAAATTGAGGAGTATATAAAATTGAAAATAGTGCTCTTAGGTGCAAAGTGATCCCACGTATATTAATGTAAAAGAGCTCAACGATGTGATGTTGCTTACGTTATATATATGAGAATTTTCTCTAGGCAAGAATGATTGTTGCAAGTTCACTTTAATGGAAATTCGAGAAGATTAAAAGCATATATACTGTATCATAGTTTGCCCAGTAAATCAGCTGAATGAGCTGCAAAAATAAATAAATTAATTTAATGGCGAATATGAATTTTTATTAACCACAGTCTTAAATTAAATTCAAAAGTAGTGGGAAATTTTCAATTAAAGAAACTCAATATTCTTTCCTTAAATTACTCCAACTTTCCAATCACTCCATCTAACTCCAACCAAAAATGAAAATTTAATCCAAATATCTTCCATGGGCAGTAGTGATTAAAACAAAATGTCCTGTATTATAATGTGTGGATTATCCAACTCTTGACTCAAGGGAAAATTATTTTTGGCCGTGATAAATCAACCCATACACCTTTCAGTCCCTCCATGCTCAAATGATAGACCGCTGCAACAAGAATCAGAAAACAGCAACAGAATTCTTGCTGGATCAATGCTACATAATATATATTAGTATATTCTATATATTAATTAAATATATATATATATATATATATGTTAATTAGGAAACAAATCAATGGTTTCATTTTCGCATGTCCGTAATTACTTCATGAAATCAAAGCCCTCTTCTTATATATTCAAGTTATCCAATTTATAAACAAATCAAGTGGAGTCAAATTATGTATTATTCAAGTTCGATTTAGTTTTTTTTGTTCTTTTATTAAATTGTAGTTTTAATTACATTAACTCCCAACCTATGGCACTCGTTGCACATTACCCTCTAATCATTGTCAATGTGCAATTTTACTCCCTAAACTAATTGAAATGTTCGTCAACACTACATTTTGCACTATTCTAGTGAAATCTAGTAAGAATATTCCACTGCCTTCAACCCACGTCTCCAATACTCATTGGTTACATTCCACCAAAATAATGTAAATGTGGTATTACCGAACATTTTTATTAATTCAGATGGTGAAATTACACATTAAAACAATTGGGGGCAATATGCAACGAGGGCAATAGGTTGGGGAGTTTGAGTTCAAAGAAAATTTAATCATACCAACAATACTAGTCCATTGAGCTCTAGTAGATTAATATATATATATTCAAGACAGTCTGAGTGAAAGTATTAATTTTATGATCAAATAGAAAAACGTTATTCAAAACTAATTTGTTACTTTCAATTACCGAGCACAAAACTTAAAAATGAGTGTTTAGTAATAAATTTCGAGCATGTCAAATAACTTAATGATACTAGCCCATCAAGCTCGAGTCAATGAATCTAGTTTGAGTCTTTCTTTTCTTGTACAGATTCATTAGTTCAAAACACAAGGAACTAGTGCTTCTAGCCCAAGCAGCAACTAGCACTTTTAGCCTAATGCAAGCAAGCAAGCATGCGGCAAATATGTAGGAAGTATGTATAAAAATATGCTACAAATATGAACCAGACATTCGACAGACGTGCAGAAAATGTACAGCAACTGTGCAGCAACTAGATAACAAATTTGGCTCCTCAAACACCAAGGCAACTTGTAAACCGTTGCTTCAAGTATCGCCTCCAGCAGACATCAGAGTTCATCAATCCAAGTGCCACCTTCCAACATACTGCACAACACTGGAGCAGCTATGCAAAAGTCCCATCATTGTACTTTTATGACAAAAAGGATGACTGCATGGCCATTGAACTCAAACCGTCTTTACTGTTGTGGTGCTTGATTTTTCATTAAGGATGCTTCCAGTTCAATTTGTAAACTATAAAATTCCATTAACTATGCACTGATTAAAAAGCGGTGAACCAAAATATCCAAAGCATTGAGATTGCGGTAAAATTTGAAACATCAGTAGAGTTTATGTGTAAAAGTTTAACTTTCATTTCAAACTCAAAATAGAAACGAAACATGAAGGCCAACTTTCTATTTTCTGCATCATTGCTAATAGTTGCTTGTATTTTCAATCCGTACCACTCTAATGATGCTGTCCAAAAAATATTTTTGGCCTAGTATTTCTCCGATATGTTGGCTCTTTCTATCTAATCCCTTTCACCTTGGTAGCATTGGCATTATCCACAAAGAGATCATCTTATTTAGTACCTTGGCTAGTTTCAAGTGCCACATGAGTCACTTTTTCCATATTACCTGTGAGCTTTGCCTTTTTTATATCTTTCAATTTCATACAAAAGTGGCACGTATTTTAGCTAACTCATATCCTTCTTTAGACCCAACTACCTCTAATACAAGTTGAACAAAAGTGGGACACAAATTTCTATATTGATCATTGATTTCAAGATAGGATCATCTACCACTCCACTCTCTTTTATATTGACAATGTCCATAATTGACACATCCTTTATCCACCTCTTCAAGATATAGTAGCTAGGAATTTCCATCTTCACATTTATCAAGTCAAGAAATTTCAATGCATGTCAAGATAATATGCCAATTAACTCAAATAACTTACAACTACAATAAACTAGAAGCTCTATGCAATTTGTAGTAACTTACATATCTGAGCATTTCCATGTGTGCTAACTTGATATATGCAAAGTTGTCCATTTTCTTCATAGTCATGTACCTCAACAAGTAAAGATTTTTTTTCATTGATCTTGAAGCAAGTCAAACATGGTTAAAGTGTAAACATCTTTCGCATATTTTAACAAAGAAATGTTATCAAAATAGGAACCCATTGTGTCATGTCATAATTAGATTCTATTTCTTTATATCTTTTATAGTTGACAGTCCTTTCAAAATGCTTAAACAATTGTATTAGATTCAAATCAAACTTCAAGTAATCTCGTAATTCCCTATTAAAACTTTCACTTAATTTTGTGGATTTCATTTCAATTGAAAAAATATTTTTGCCATACACCATTGGTCATTTTTCTCTCAACTGAAAGGTATTACTTAGCCATGCATTATCTCTTAGATCATAATTATCAAGCATAAGTTTCCAAACATCAAGAAACTTTTCCTTATATTCATAGTTGTTAATTAGTTCTTAAGTTCATTAGCAAAAGAACTCTTACTAAGGGCATTCTACTCTAAATACCAAATGCATAGTCAATGATATGTCTTTGGTAATGGCATCACCAATGGAGTTGCCTCGATCATGGCAAGATCTTGATATGTTAAGAACGTTCTTAGCTTATTTCCAAACATAGCTCTCAAGAAAGCATCAAAAAGCCATTTAAGGGACTCAGTAGTCTCATCGTACAATAAAGTTACACTAAAAATAACCATTTGTCTATGGTTATTCATTCCCTTAAATAAGCCAAGAGGTCTGTAGTTTTATTAGTTATATATCTTGTACCAAATAATACTACATCCTAGTAGACATTATAATCCTTCATCATCCTTGCATCTGCCCAAAAAATATTAGTTGTCAAATATTCTTCAACAAGTAGGATAGAAAAATGAAAGGCAAGATCTTTTATTCTTTGATTTTCAAAATACTCCAACAATCTAGTAGCTTTTCATGTTTCAAATCAGTTTTCCTTTTGTCATGCAAATAATTCTTTGATCTCTTTTTGTATAACCTAAACATTGTGGACCACCACCTTTGTTGACATGAAAATTCCCAAGATAATTTAGGACATATTCCTAAATCATCAACCACATCAATTTCATGTGCTTGAACACTATTAATCTTTCTTTGTGATGACAACATATGAGAAAACTCGAAAGAAGCAAGAGGATGATTATGCTTAGGTTTGAAAGAGAAAACTTGATATTTCCTATTTGGTTGGCGATTTATGACAACGTATGTCAAATAACTAGTTGTTATCTCTATCTTATGCTTATTTACCATGGCATCATATTTGTCCTTCACACCCTTTTTTCAATATGTGAATTTTCTTGAAGTCACATAGCTATGGACTCTATTTTTGTTTATGAATTCCTTTAGCATACTAAATCCTATAGCACCTGGTACTGATTATAATAGAGATAAGTATCTTTCTCATTCTCAGACTCCAAACTAGGTTTCATCACAACATGAGACTAGATTATGGAGTATCACTATAGTTGTTCGAAGTTTCAACTAGTGAACCATCCATTATTGCAAATTACAATAGATAAAAAAAGGTTACACTAGAAACTTTAAGAAGATAAATTGTACAAGATATGCATGCGGTAGCCGAAGAATGACTTTTTATTTGAATTGTGAAGGGAATAAACATAGTTTTATGTTTTGGAAAAGCATGAGTTTTATCTATTGGACAAAAGAATTGTGTTTTCAGATGAAAATGTTGCAAAAAATTTGAATGATTTGAGTTTTATCCAAATATCTGCATATTTATTTGAATTTGTTAGCTAAGGAATTTATCAAATAAACATGACAAAACTCTAATGGGCATAAGCTCATCAATAAAGAACAACAATAAATACTAAGCTTCAAAGAGAACTTGGGCATACAAAATTATTTGCAAATATACACAAAACTTTGAGAATTTTCTCCAACTAGAATTGAGCGAAGAGCCTACTTAAACATGGCACTACTCCTCCTCTATTGCCACAACAAGCAAACATACATTCTTTACTTTGAGTCAATGCCACCCAGTTCGTACCTATTGATACTAAAGCCTAATGCGTTCTTAGATACTACGTTCCTCAAGAGGAGCAGAATCAAGTACCACCCTTTAGCTATTGCTCTTTCAAACGACAACCCTTTTTCCCCAACCGTGCTAGTAAAAGTACTTCCCCCTAAAAAGAAAATAGCCCATTTACCAAAGTTGATGGTACTGCAATACCATTAGGAACTTTTGGACAATTTCCTAGTCAAGATGGAGTTCTACAACTTAAGTAAAGCTACATATTGCAAGTTACCAACTAGATCTATTATTAGAAGAGAGGTATTAACTCAATCCTTCCTTTATAACTTTTGTATCAACCGTAGATACCTAAAGAGAGTTGTATACTTGTTCGCTATCAAACAAAAAGATTGAGAGTCCTTAAGGAACTACATTAATCGCCTCCCCTACCACATCAATCAGGGGCTCTTGTCCAGCACTATCCAACAAAATTTAAAGTACTTGAAGTTCTGAGAGTTGATCACTAGAAAACGTCCTACAACTCTGGAAAAACTCTTGATATGCGTTGAGAAGTATATTAGGATTGAAGAGGTCATGACTGTTTAAGAAGCTAATAATCGCAAAAAATACAATGAATGAAGCAATAATTACAAGAACTAAGGAGGTCGTAGATACAATCCCTCTCCAAGAATCATTATTTACACAGCACTTACTATTTCTATAGCAAAGATTTTAACTGCAACATTACAATGTGCCTCATCTAATGACCTCCTCAAAGGACAATAAAGGGCTCTAAGAGATACATAATATATGGTATCACTCCATCAAAGCAGCGAATAAAATATTGAAAACTTCATACACCTAAGGGATGAGATCGAGAAGCTGATTCAAAAAAGATACTTAAAAGAATATTTGGCTTAAATGCTAAATAGTCCTAAACATAGACCAGTAAAGGAAGAAAACAAGGATCACCAATAATGACCTGATGATCATCCAAGTCCTAAAGACTAATGACATTAATGCAATTTCAAGAATCTCCCCACAGTTTGCCTTACCTTAGTAACCTTGGGGTGATCAGTCGGTGGAGACTCTGCCAGCACTAAGATGGCACTATTGTGAGTAGAAAGACAGACACAAGCTCATATAGTTGATCCTATCTTGAAAACTTTTTACATACATCCATCCATGCCCAACATAACCTTCAAAGAAGAGAATCTAGAACTTAGACAAGGGGAACACAATGATGTATTGGTAATTTTTACATTTATCATGGACTTTTGGGTGAAGAAGATACCATTAGAAAATAGTAGCTTATCAAATATTTTATTCCATAATGCTTTACTCTAGTTAGAAGTGTACAATGCACAGCTACAGAAGATCAACAACTCTTTATGAGAAATCACTAGACACATTAGAAGTATTAAAAGAAGTACCGTTGCCCTTCTCTTTGGGTGCTCATCCTAAGTAGGCAACGAAGATGATGAGGTTCTTGAAAGGCAAGATCATGTTTGCTTACAACACAATATTAAGGAGACCTACTTTGAGTCGTTCCAAGAAGTAGACTCAATATACCACACAAAATTGAAATACCCTATGGCAAGCTAACCTATAAAAGCTATTAGTGATTTGAGACAGGTCAAAGAGTATTGAGCCAACACCTTGAAGAATGGTAAGAGTCTCGAATTTGAGATAGATCAAACACAATAGCTTTGAGACAGCAAAAAGTGACATAAGGGTAGAGGTGTGCTACAAGATACCAACATCGTGGAGAAATTAACGAGGGAGACTACTCCTCTTATTACATGAACATGCAGTTTGTGGTGCCTTCTTTTATTTCTTTTTTTTCCTTAGAACCCTTTTTTATTAACTAGTTAGATGTTATTCTAAAGTACTGTTTCTTTTAGTTATTTCTTTAATTGAATTTCATTTGATTAGATGGAAGTTTCTTAAAAAATTTTGCTTTCTTTAAAAGATTCTAAACAATTCCTATGGGTTGAGCACCTTTTTCAAAAAAATATAAAAAAAGAGGGACATTTAAGTAAGTTTGATTCTTCATTGGATCGTAAAAAAGCCCACTTTTCTAAGATCTTTTCCTTTTCTTTGGGATCGAACATCAATTGCAATGATTCGATAGATGACTCATTGGGATAGATGTAGATGAACAATACCCCTCCTAAAATCGTATAGGAAGTTTTCTCCTAATATGGCTTAAGAAAAAATGATTTGATTCAAAATTTTATCTATGTATACAATTCTAATAAATTAAACGACAAATGGGCCTCTAAAATCAATTAGACTATGATTTCAGTCTTTTTTTTCTATTTTTTTCTTCCTGAAAATGAAAAAAAAAACCATTCATAGACATAACTTAAGTTGGATAATTCTCAAATAGCTCAAAGGAAAAATCTTTAGTCAATTTCATTTATTGAGTGGCCTTTACTAGATTTGAATAAACCAACCCATTCAAGGATGACACCACAATACTGCTATTAATTACATGAATTAATATAATTTTTCATATGTTATCATCTCTTACAAAAAATTAATTTACTTGAGATCGACACTTGCATGCTACTCTCTAAAGAATCCTTGACGACTATTTAGCATAATCCCACTATAAGGCCCCTTCATAGGGTACATGGTTGTCAACCTAGCATAATTCCACTATAAGTTTCTCTAGGGATATGTGGTCACCACCTTAATGTTATTCTATTATATGGTTCCTCCAAGGGTATATGGTCGCCACCTTAACATAATTCCACTATGTGGTCCCTCTAGGGGTATGTGGTCACTAACCAAAAAGCTCACAAGTCAATGGCACCTTATCAATGTAATCCCCCTTTGGGGGTATATAGTTGTCACTTAAAAGCCCACAATAAAATCTCCCTAGAGGTAAGTAGCAACTTTTTGGTGTAATCCTACTACAAGTTCCCTTTGAGAGCATGTGGTCACCAGACAAAGAAACCAACAATGAATCCTCTTCAAAGGTAACTGTCAACATCTCAACATGTCCAAATTAAAATGCTTTAATACTTAAATCAATTAAGAAAGCCTAAACCTATTAAGCACATGACAGCACTCGTAAAATTAACTATTAAACCCTCTCCGAGACACATGGCCAACATATCACTCAGTATCATAAAGACTCGACACCTAACAATGAGACATCTCAAGTGAGGCTCACGTGCTAATTTCATCTCAACACTCAGTGCTAACAATAAAGACCTTATGAATGAGATTACTATAACCAAACTTTACTGCAATGATCAATGTTATGACCTACTAATTGAGATCCTTTATAAAAATTCATCATGATACTTATTTTTTGTAAGTCCTCATAAGCAGGGCATATAACTATATTCATATTGAATCACTAAGTGTTGCCACGAAACATCACAAGTGAGGTGTCCAGTTTGTTTTGATGCAATTGATTAAGTATTATGCTAACACAACACTAGTGAGGCACCCTATATAGATTTTAATTTAATTATTGGATAGTTGTAAAGAGAACTCTCTCACATGCTATTTTGCATAATTTGAAAAACATACCCCTCGAAAAGAACTTGCGACAAAACTTAATAAGGAAAAGCTCCATGCATCATTCACACATCCTTATTATGTGTTGAGCTCACATCGATAGCATAACTTCACTTAGAAGTCAAATAATTGACTAGGTCTATACATGAATCTTGCAAAATTTTCTTTAAGTCCTTTGCTGAAAGCCAACCCTTGGAAAAAGTTCCTAAGTGCTCTCCGAATAATCATATCTATTAAAATAAAGAATGCCAAAGAGTTTTGAGAAAACAAAAATATCCTAGAAAAAATTTGACACACTTTGCACCCAACACCCCAGCTATCATGGGTATCGAACACCCTACATGACAACCAAGCCCCACATAATTAGCACCTAGCATCTCAGCTTTGCCCAGCACCTAACCAATGCCCAACGTGCAATAATATTGCAAGGCATTTACTCGATGGGATCTGCAAAAATTATCTCATGAGGGCAAACCTCATGAGTAAAATACAAATGCTCAAAGATATGCCAACAATACTACAAAAATAATGAAGTTTAAATAGAATGAGTCCTTCAAAATACTTAGCGCGAAAGAGAAAAATCATAACAATCCTTGATTGTCATTCATTTGGCTAAGTACATAAGCAAAAATGAATGAATATAAAACTTAAACAAAAAGAAAGTGAACACCATTTGGCCAACACTTGGCATCCAAAACAAACAATTAGATCTCAAAAAGCAAGTCAAGCACTATCATACTAAAAAAATGTTAAGTAATTACAAAATATGAAAAAAAGAAAAAAGAAAGTAAAAGCTTGTATCCCCTACCCTAAAGAAATGAGAAAATTTATTTTTAGCCCCCTCAAAAAATTCATTTTGGAGTTTATCCCCCTATGAAAAAAAAAGATTGAAATACCACCTTATACTTTTAAAAATGGGTGAAAACCCCCCCTGAGACCATAAGTAGAGTACACGCGCTTAAAAATGTAAGTGGTTGTGATTTTTTATATATAAAATGATTATTATACCTTCAGAAAATCAAGCATTGGATCTTTTTGTTTAAATGAATAGTCCAGATTTAATAGTACTTAATATTTATAAAAATATATAAAAAATTATTTATATATTTATACATATATATATACAATATATATTATATATTATAAATATAATATAATATTATAATACATCTATATATGTGCAACAGTTGAGGCTACCACGGTAGCCTTGCCAACTGGATCTGGCCAGATTTGGCCAATGGCTATAACCCCAGCAACCATTGTATATGGAAGCTTGCTTCAATTGCCATGGCAACCTTAGCAACCAAATCCGGCTAGCAGTCTCTAGAGACTGCCAGTTGTGTATAAAAAACAAAAAGGCTTGGCCATGGCAGCTGATTGCATGGGGAAGGGATAGGACAAGAATGGTCAAGGCGTCCGTCGTGCATAGATAGAAAGAAGAAGAAGGAAAAAAAAAGATAGAAAGAAAGAAAACAAGGCAGCTAGTTCCGGGGGAAAGAGTGGAAATTATATATATTATATATATGTATAAATATAAATAATTATATATAATTTTATATGTGCATACATAATTTTATATATATGTTGTACATAATTTTTTATGTATATTATATAATATTTGATTTATATAAATATGTTATATATTTTATAAATATGAAATTATTTAGTTTTGATAATTATATATATATATATATGCATATATAATTTTATGAATATTATATATTATTTAATTTATATAAATATGTTATATATTTTGTAAATAGGAAATTATTTAGTTTTGATAATTATATAGATACGAATATATATAATTTTATAAATATTAGATAACATTTAATTTATATAAATATCTTATGCATTTTATAAATATAAAATTATTTAATTTAGATTAAATAAAAGAAAAAGAAAAACATAGAGATATAAATTAATTATATAGATATACGAGGGTATTTTCGTTCTTTTAATATAAAATTCAGCTCAAATAGACGAAAGGGAGTAGTAATCCAAATTTTAAAAACACAAGGGGGTGTTTCACCCTTTTTTTTTTTCATAGGGGGGCAAAATCGCTCATTTCAAATAACACAGGGTGATAAAAATATTTTAACCTTTAAAAAAATCCCACTGCTCCTATGGAATAGCACCAACTGGATCCTTCACCATTGTCTCTACACCGGCCTTGAGAAACTCTCTAGTCTCTTCAATATAAAGATTGACTAAAATAGTAAGGTCTAACATCACAAGTATTTAGCGGGGTACTACCCAATCTCAGTCAGAATGCGATGATAGCCTTAGATGGTTTGCTCATAGATTGCCATTGTCTTTAACCTTTGAACTCTTTGCTTGCATCCTCACGAGCAAAACAAATGAGTGTAGGACTCCAAAAACTCCTATCCAGTTTTGACCTCCATAGCATACCGCACCTCCAACTACTGATACTATTTTTGCAACTTAGCAAACTCCTTCTCTTTCTAACTCTGCTATTGAGTTGACTTAGTGGCCTTCTCTTTAAGTTGTGTCACCCTTGCCATAGCTTTCTCTGCTCAACGATAAATGCATTCCTCTAAGTTCCAACTTTGTGCTAAAAAAGGCACGATGCATGGAAATAAAAAATATATATACCTCTGTAAAGAAAAAACAAACATAGAAAAAAGAAAGGAAAAAATAATAAATATAAAACAAGTGTTGGGATAATACTTACCCATGCAATGCCTCCAAGAACCATCTCAGTCAATTAGGAAAAAGTGCTTTACTCCAACTTCCCCTAGTCATGCTCACTCACTAAATCTTGCATTCGATCAATGCTAAAGGCAGTCTCCTCAACATCCCAATGAGAGACAACACCATAGCTCCAACATAAACTATAAGAAAAAGTCCCTCCCATATCCTCATAGACATGATAATGATAAGTTGCTTGTGGATAAGTGCCTCTAGTAGCTGATCCATGTGCACGCTGCAAGCTTTAATCGAAAGGCATTACCTTAGGCTCCTTAATTACTCTAGACAGACTCATCATCAAAGGTGAAGAAGCACATGCCTCACTCAACCTTGGTCTAGGGGGCTATAACATCGCCAGTTAGTGACGCTTCTCTATGATACTACTTTAGTAAATGCCTCTTCTGTACACACTATCCACTCTCTAGGTATGGAGCTTAGCAAAATCAACATTTTTCTAACCATAGGCAACAAAGATCAAAATCAAGCACAAGTACTAATGAGAATATAAATAACAACTTAAACATGTGCACAACTAACCAATCAAAAGAAAACTATGCTAAGTATATTTTGGAAACATATAAGTAATGTCAATGAAGTATTCAATTAACCTACTTTCGCAAATCTCCTATGAAGATCATGATGAACATGATCTAAATGAACTGAAAAAAAAACTACTCCACTCATAGGGGATGCCCTAACAAAAAAATACCTATCCTTCCAAGACCCTCTTTAAGAAAGCAATCGACAAAAAAATTTACATTTATGTTTTAGAAAAGCATGAAAAATATGCTCATTTAGGCACCTTGCACACTCCAAATAAAGCATGATAATTATTTAAACAAATTAATAGACCTCAGTCAGATGAATATTGTCAAACCCCTATGAAGTTAGGCACAAACTGACTTAGACACCCCCTATAAACTCTCACCACATTCAACAAAAGGGGGTTTAGAGGCAAAGAATACCTACAAGTGAAGTAAACATCTAATACCTGCTACTCAAGCAAAGCTATTGTTGATAATAGAAGCATCTTTGGGGTCATCATCTATGTTAACTCTGC
The DNA here is from genome assembly GCA_014898725.1 of Jacaranda copaia. Taxonomy (NCBI): domain Eukaryota; kingdom Viridiplantae; phylum Streptophyta; class Magnoliopsida; order Lamiales; family Bignoniaceae; genus Jacaranda; species Jacaranda copaia. The sequence goes on from JACGDI010005603.1 coordinate 807,787, forward strand.
AATCTTTGAGACTCGCTAAGATTTTCTAACACTCAGTATAACGATACACACAATGAAGGGTTCCCAAATGCTGAAAACATCATGACACAATGAGGAGGATAACCTTTACGAATACGAAGAAGACTAGATGACCTACGATCACCTAAGGCAATTGCCCTCACCTCGGCTGCTACAGCCAATGATGATCGATTGCCTAAAATAAGTACCTTAGAGTCTTCCATCTAGGATACCCCACAAGCACCTACAAATAATGCTTTGTGGTGCCAGCTTCAATTGCCTCACGAATGCCTCAAATGGTCACTCCTAGAGGTTAACTGCAAGCTACTCAATATCGATTCCATGAATGCCCAACCTAACTAGACTCAGCTACCTCATGACAATATGGTAGTAGTAGAGCTATCATCACCTTCCTCACTTGATTAATTTTGGACTTTTTCATATGCTTAGCTCAAATTGGGACCAACTTTCAAACATGTATAAACTAAATAACATTCTAAAAAGTTTTGTCAACTCCAAAGACTTAAGTGAAAAATTGCGAATGATAGACATAAAGTGCAAGCACAATTATAGCAAGGAAAAGAGGAAGTAAAGAGGAAGTCACCTTAGACTCATCTTAGCACTTATCTTAAAAGCTTCTTTCCTTTTCTATCTCCTCAACTTGACTAATATTTTTACAAGTCTTTTGGTGATGACAAAATCACCCCATGAAGCGCTTTTTTAAAAATCTTGTAGACTTTGTAACCTTGTAGGCCTCAACTTGGATAAAACTTGGGCACTCATACTTAAAGTGGCCAAGCCAAATTAATCAAATTAATAACATTATTATGATAAATTAAGATAAGTTAAATATTAAAAATTAAATGTTATGGTATATTTTCAATATGTAAATAAGATTTTCAAATTGGATGTAGGAGGCTTAGGGCATGTTTGGTTTCATTTTGAGAACCTATTTTCATGTTTTGAATTGTTCAAAAAGTAAAAATGGTTTAGATAAGCCCAATCCCAAGAGGCAAGTTTTCAATTTTCATTTCCATAATCATATTTCCCATAAAAATTTCCTATTTCCAAATATACTCCACCTACTCTATTAAATTTTTTGGAGAAAGTTATTGCCCCATTAATCAGTCTCTCTCACATCAATCAGCTATTTGTGTAAAAAAAAAATTTAAAAAAAGGGACAAACTCTTTAATTATAATTTTTTCCCCAGACCAAATACCTCTCACACACTTCCAACAAGACCAGATCTACAAATTTCCTCTGACAAAATGACAAAGAGAAAAATCATTTCATCAATTGGGGAGAATAGCCCTACTTAACATCAACCCAAGTGGTGAAAGATATTAATTTGTATTTTTCATGGTTTAAACCTTCAGCTGCGGTAAGTGAATTAAGGCTTCAAGTAGAGAGGATACAGAAACGCATATTGCACTCCCCTCAATCCCCTATTTGTACCCAACATTATCTTACTTTGTTGTGATTTTTTTATTTATGTTTAAGCATACAACAAATATGTGTGATTTTGGTGGTGTCTCTGTAGTACAAAACATGGTTTTTTGTCATTTTGACTATGTATACGGTAGATCTATTAGCCGATTATTAATGTTTGATTGTTTGTGATTTCATATGTTATGTTGTTGCTTGTTGATTTGATTTGTATATATGGAGGATAGATGGATTTTGTTAGGCAGAATATGTGCATCTCCTTGTGCTTCACTATTTCTATGTAGTGCATGTATTGTGGCTTTGTATTAGGTGAGATATATGCTTCTCTAAGTGTATTTTTTACATATGTGAGCATTGTTTCCATTGTTCTGTCACTGTGTCATGGTCTTTTGTGGTGCTCTAATAGTTGGGGTAAATTTTAAGTTGCACATATAATGCATGGTGACCTTTTTTCTGCATGTCTTAAATACTTTTTTGCTTCAATATTGTATTTTGATCTTCATTAGTCCTCCTTAAAGATGATTTTCTAATCTTATTATTATATCACTATAAGGTATTAATGCTATATATTCCGCATGTTTACCTACTCTTCAACCATGTATGCATTTGGTTCAATATTTCCTTAAATAGAGAGTAGCATAGTAAAGGAGTTTATGGGATATAATCGCTGGAATAGTGTCCCTCAACCATTTAGATTAGCATGTAAACTATTTCACTTATGAGACAATCTTGATTAAATGATATTCATATTTAAATGGCCATCTTCGTCTTATGCTTATTTCACTTCATTAGCATTTGGTTAAAGCCCTTAGATTACATAAGACTACGGCACTTGGTCACACTTTATGTGGTGATCATGAAACAAGTCTTACACTGTCATGATCTTAAAATATTTCAAGTTATAGAATCTTATGAGACAGGGCATCAAAGATTCGAATAGACTTGTACTAATGATGCATAAATCCAAGGAGTTAGATATTGCTCCATTTCATGAGCAATCCATGTTAACAAAAGTGCAAGTTAGTAGGTGCTTGTTAGTGAACAAGTTCATTAAAGGCCTAATTAGAGAATCTACCAGATAGTCATATGGCAAATTCTCCAGCTTACGCTAATGCATATAATTAACTTTTAAACCTGGGAATCCATGGTAATCCTGTGTTTAGGTCCTCATGTTTTGACTCTTCCTTGACCACTTTGCAGGTCATCCGAGTTGAGATTGAGTATAAACTATTAGACATGGATGTTTGCGAGATCCAAGATGGGATCTATCTTTTTGCCATTGTGAAGGACGAATGCATCTCCTAAATATTCCATAATAATCGATTCCATGGAGTCATTGCGCACAGCAACATGATAATTTGAAAAAGGAGCTTTGTAAAGATGAGACTGTAAACATGGGAATAGAAACATAGTTATTGAGACTATTAGGGAGCCAGCAAATATCTTACCCTAGGCTTCTTTCGAAAGATAAGAGATAAAAAAACTATATTTACATGGTAAAGGTAGAGCTAGAATGGTTCACCAAGAGAATATTCATTTTGACCAATTAGTTGTGCTCCATGGGCTTGAGGTTGGACATCGATCATGGAAATTGGGTACTTTTCAATTAATAGAGATTAATTAGATTGAGTTATTAATTTAAGGAGTTTAAACTAATGTGGATATTTTGATATTCTAAATATCACAATGGTTGTGAGCCCATGTCCAATAAATGGGAAAACCTAATGGGTCACACACAAAAATCTAAAGGAAGTTCTATTTGATGAAGAGAATTTTCAAAGACTTAGAAAAATTCCACATGACTGATTTTGTGGGGAAAATGGTTGGTTAATTTTTAGTTATTTTGGATTGATTAATTTAATTATTAAATTGATCAAAATAATTTAAGGAGTTAAATTAGATCAATTAAATTAATGAGTTAATTTAATTGATGCCAATGATAATTAATTGATTAAGTTAACTTAAGGGGTTAAGCTAACACCTTCTAGCTTAAGGAATTAAGTTAGTTGACTTAAGGAGTTAAGTCAAGATCAATTAATTAAATTAAGGAGTCAATTTAATTAATGTGAGAAATTAATTTTGGAGGGAAATTTGAATGAATGATTTCATTTGAGGTGCATTTATAATTTGGATGGCATTTCATGAGATGAAATAAAGACTCTAAATGAAATTCAAATGCAAGTGAAATTCACATTTCACATGCAAATGGCCTTGCTTAGTTGGTGCCCTACCTCATGGAAGGTGTGATGCCAACTTGCATCACACCTCCTCATTTATAAATAGAGGTGACTAGCCACATGCTCATCATTCATGCTAGATTCTCTTTGTCCCTCCAAAATTGTGATCCACTCATGTGTTGAAGTTTCACACATTTTCTTCACCTTTTCCACTAAATTCAGTCTACATCTCTTCTTCATTCTTTGGTGATCCAGCTGACTAGAGGTTGATTACATCTTGCCTTAGGTGTGTGGATCATTTCATTGGAGGCTTCATAATTGAGAAGCTAAGCTCTTGAAGATCTACTATAGTGCAGATTATTTGGAGGCATTTTTGGTGACCTTACTAAATTTTATTTTTGCTGAAATTTTTACTGAAAATCCTAAAGGGTTTTAGGAGTATCTGTTGAAATTTTAGCCAAATCAAAAGTGATTTGCTAGGGCAAACGTTGCTAGTTTTCTACTGCACCAAGAGGTAATAGTTTTGCAGAGTTCAACATTAACATCCTTCCTACCTTGGATTTTAAGCAATCAAGGTATTTTTGTACAACCAAATCCATCTTAAGAGCATGCTTAGATCCTTGTATGAAGTGTAGTCAAGTTTTGATTTAGCTATTTTTGCTTTATAACTTGGATCCTTGTGCTACACTTTACTTCAAGTAGTATTGAAGCCTATTTCATGCTTTAATCTAAAAATTTTTTTGATTGATTCATGTGATGAATTGATCTAGATCTCCAAATACATGATCCAATTCATGGATTGGAGTGTTTGGTTGATGTTGCTTGTGGCTTCTTTGATGATGAATTGAATTATGCTAATATGTGTTTTAAGAGTTAATTCATATGTTAGTTGATTCATGATTGATTATGTTAAATTTTGATTTAGCATTAGACGATGTTATATGTTGATATAACATGTTAAATTTGGCCTTAAAATGTTTTGGTCATTTTTGAATCCAATTGGATTGGAGTTAATTGAAGATTTTTGAAGAATGGTGACTCTTACTTGAACTTGATATTTTAAGCATGTTTGAGCACTTGAATTTTCATTTTTAAAAGGTGCTTTAGATTAAGAAATTTATCCAAAATGTGTGGTTTAGTGTTAAGGAGGTGTCTATAATTTTTTTGTGCACAAAAATTGAACTAAAAATAACTTGACTCAGTCCAAACAAACAAAACAGAGGAGCCGCCACGCTATGGCAGGCACTGGCTGAGCAATGTGCTCGCCGAGTACATGCCTACCACCCAGCTATGTGCCCAACCTGAGCAACAGTGCCTAGTTTAGGTTATAGAAAAGTTTTGGGGAGTTTTTGTCTTATTTTTGTGACTAAAACTAATCTAATCATGTTACTTAAATGCACAAGTGTTGTGCAAGTTCTCAAAAGTATGGTTGACATTTTAGATTGCTTTTAAAATTTTTTTTAGGTTAATCTTCAATTTGGGGCAAAAATGAGATGCATAATTGTTATTCTTATTTTTGCTAGCTTATTAATTATTTATGAGATAAGCATTTAATTGTGGAATTGAATGTTAATTCTTGATTTATTATTCGTTTAATTATTGAATGGATGATGAATGAATGGGGATGATCATGAGCCTTTAATATTCATTTTATTTGTTTCAAGTTATTGAAAAAAGTTGTATTTAATTGAGACTTGTATGCCTTTTAATTTCTATCTTATAAATGTTATGAGAGTAGAGTGATTAAGAGAAAGCATTTCTTTTCTCATGTATTTGTTGCAAGGAGATAGGAAGACCATTGGAAGTATGAAGACCCACGAATGAATAAGATACATTTATGTAATAACTAGATTTAATCAACCCACCTAAAATCAAGTAAATAGTGCACTACTTGATTAAGGCTCATGGTTATCCCACCCCAGAAGCATACTAGGTGCATTTACTTATTTATACTTTGCATATCCTATTGATGTATGAGATACATGGTTAGAATATAGAAAACGTAAATAAGAAGAAAAACCTTCCACTTAGAGGAGTCTAAGTGCTTTCAAATATTAAGTTAAAATAAATACAAATTAAAAAGAGTTTTAATTAATCTATACCTTTTACCAATAGTATACGACATGACAATGCTACTATCTTTGTGTGATGGCACAAGACACATAGGTCACACTTATGGTAGAAAGCTGTGATCATATACTTAGCATATGATGTACCTTTGATTTAACACTTCTTATGCATTGGCCCACAACATGTGCGATGACATAGTGTAGTTTGGAATTAAAGTTAGATTAGTAGATCCAACTTAACACCTAGTAGTGTATATGTCTCATGACACATAAATCTACATGAAAAGTAAGGCAAAATATATATCAAGGGTTGTATAGGGATGCAACTAGCAGAAGTTGATTACCTTTCGACTATTTGTGGATGGCATACAAGTCGTGGGTCCCCTACAAGTCCTTAGGACCTTGATTCTCACTAGAAAATGAGATTTCCCAAATTCCTTAAGGCATGAGGAATCTGATAAAATAGTGGGAGAAAAATATGCTTGAAAGTCCATGAAAATGTTTGCAATAAAAATATTCAATCACATACTTATACTTTCTTTTTTGTCATTGTAGAATTTTCAAATCTCAAATCAAATGGCTAATAATACACTTAATGTTATTTTGTAAAATAATAAACTCACTGGGCATAACTTCTAAGATTGGCTTAGAAACCTCAAAATTATTCTTGATTTCAATAGGAGGACATATTTGCTTACTCAAAGTCCGACGACACCATTAGCAATGACGCTGACAATGAGCCACGTAAAGCATTCACAAAGTTTGTATATGATGATCTACAAACACAATGCCTCATATTAGCCTTTATGTCCAATGAGCTCCAAAAGTCTCACAAGCATATGAAAACTACTCATGAGATACACTTGCACCTACAAGAGTTACATGGTATGCAAACTATACATAAAAGGTTTTCATTGTCTAAGGAGCTCTTTAGGACTAGAATGAATGAGGACTCAAGTGTCCATGACCATGGCCTTAAGATGATTAGTCTCATTGAGAAGCTTGCTCAATTGGACGTAGTCATGGACAATGAACTTTATATAGATTTGATCCTTCCATCATTGCCTAGCTCTTTTGACCAATTCATTATGAACTTCAACATGATGAAGCCAGAAGTAATCATTAATAAGTTGGTCAATATGTTGCGATAATGAGGAAAGGCAAGCCTCTTATGCTTATTTTCTCCTTCACGTTTAAAGGCCCTAGGGGTGCCAGAAATAGAGGTAAAAGGAAGAAGAGTTTTTTCTCTAAGGGAAAACAACCATTGAAAAGTTCAAGGGGGCACCATGCAAAAGAAAAAGGGGAAAGCCGATGCTACTTGTTTCTATTATGGTGAGAAAGGCTATTGGAAGAGAAATTGCAAGGAGTACCTTGCAACCCATGGGAAAGATATGTATTTTATTGAAGTGCACTTAACGATAAATTATTCCTCATAGGTATTTGATACCACATTTGGTTCTCACCTTTGTAATTCGTTACAGGGGATGAAAAGAAGAAGAAATCTTAATGATGGGGATACGATCCTACGCTTAGGCAATAGAGTAAGAGTTGCGGCATAGTCGAAGGTGATATCAAGTTTGACTTGGGGAACTCCTACATTGTACTTGATCCTTGCTCCTATGTACTCAATCTTATTAAGAATATTATTTCTATTCATATTTTGGATAATGAAGGATATAATTTTCCTATATCTAATGGGAAATTGAAGACATTAAAAAATGATTCTGTAATTGCACAAGGTACATTAAACAATGGATTGTATATTTTGGATTCTCAACCATCATTATTGCATATTCAATAAAGTAAACGAAAATTAGATAACCAAGAAAATGTCATCTTGCAGCATACAAGAGTTGGACATATTTTCAAAAATAGGATGAACAAGTTAGAATCCCTTAAATCATTAAATGTTAATGGCATCGATGATCTTCCTACTTGTGAATCTTGTTTAAAGAAAAAAATGACCAAAGCTCCTTTTTCAGGACAAATGAAGTGAATCATAAATCCATTGGATTTAATCTATACAGATATTTGTGGACTACTAAATGTTAATGTGAGAAAAGGCTATTTATACTTCATCACTTTCACCGATGATCATATTTGGTTCGGACATGTGTATCTTATGAAGTACAGGTCCGAAGCCTTTGAAAAGTTCAAAGACTATAGGAATAAAGTAGAAAAGCCAAAAGGACTAAGTATTTAGGCTCTTCAATTAGATCGAGGGGAAGAATAGTTCAGTACCAAATTCTTGGACTATCTAAAAGAGAATAGGATTCTCTCTCAATGGACTCCACTTGGCACACCCCAACACAATGGAGTAGCCGAAAGGAGAAATTATATCTTGTTGGATTGGTACGTTCCATGATGAGTTTTTTTGATGTGCTTATATATTTTTGGGGATACGTCTTAATATTGATGATAAGGCTACTAAATGAGTACCTTTAACATCTATCCCAAAAACACCTCATGAGATGTGGTATGGCAAAACACCTTCTTACTATTTTCTAAGAGTTTAGGGGCTCCTACTTATGTCAAGTGGCTAGTGGGAGACAAGTTGGATGTGAGATCCATCTTGTACAAGTTTGTGGGATACCCAAGAGAATCTTTAGGTTATGATTTCTATGATCCCTTGGAACAAAAATTTTTTGTTTCAAGGAATGCCCAAGATTTTGGAAAGAAATTTCATTTAGATAGAAAAGGCGTTGTTGAATTTGATAAAGTTTAATAAGATCAACAAATCTCACAAATGATAGAAATAAGTAAACATCAAAAGCCTTACACACAACCTCTGGGAAGGCCAGAACAAATCAAGAAATAACCCTAAAAATTTGGATTTCTTCACAAGATGAGCTAATCGGATAGTGATCCGAACACCTATGAGGAAACTATGTTGGAAATAGATTTGGGACATTAGCTTAAAGTCATGAAATCTGAAATGGACTCCACGTACTTCAACAAAGTATAGACTTTGGTAGATCCACGAAAGGGTATAATACCCATGGTTTCAAGTGGATCCATAAGCGAAAGTTAGGAGTTGATGGAGAGGTAATGACCATTAAGGTATAATTAGTAGCAAAGGGTTACACTCAAAGACCTGGTATTGATTTTAAGGAAATCTTTCATGAATTGATATGCCTAAATTCATTAGGATTTTACTTACCACAATCACATATTATGACTATAAGATATGGCACATAGATGTTAAAACCATTTTCCTCAATGAAAATATTGAAGAAGAAATTCATATGGTGAAACCACAAGGTTTTACATCCAAAGGGAATGAACAAAAGGTTTGCAAATGTAAGAGGTCCATTTATAAACTCAAATAAGCATCTTGAAGTTGGAATATATATTTTGACAAGACAATCAAATTGTTTGGCTTTGTCAAAAATATATATAAACCTTATGTGTATAAGAAGGCTAGTGGGAGTAGTGTACAGTTTATTGTGCTTTAGGTCAATAACATTGTTCTCATTGGGAATGAGAAAAAAATGTTAGAGTGTACTAAAGTATGATTATCTACATAATTCTTCATGAAGGAATTGGGAGAAGAATCCTACGCATTAGGAATATATATCTATAGAGATAGATCGAGAAGGATGTGGAGCTTTCTCAAACACCACACATTTATAAGATACTAAAGAGGTTTAGTATGGAAAAATTCAAAGAGTAATTCATCCCTATGAGACACAGTCTTCGTCTCTCTAAGCCAATGGGCCCTAAAATAGATGATGAAAGACATAGAATGTCCCACATACCTTATGTATCTACTATAGGGAGCATAATATATATCATTCAATGTTCAAGGCTGAATGCAACACATGTTTTAAATGTTACGAGCCGTTTTTAATTCTACCCAATGAATGTCATTGAAAATCCATTAAAACAATCCTTATGTACTTGAGAAAGACCAAGGATTTGCTTTTAGTATATGGCAATGGAGAATTAAAGCTCGAGGGGTTTTTGGATTCTAGTTTTCAATTTGATGTAGATAACCTAAGATCTACTTTTTAATTTATATTTTACCTCAATATCAATGCAGTAAGTTAGAAGAGTTTCAAACAAAATACTACAGCTAATTCAACCATAAAGATAGAAGATATTGCAGCTTCTAAAGCTATAAATGAAGGTGTTTGGATGAAAAACTTTATCCAAAAGTTAGATGTAGTGTCTAGCATTGTTAAGCCTATAGTTATCTTATATGATAACAATAGAGTAGTTGCACAAGCTAAAGAGCCAAGATCTCATTAGCAATCCAAGCACATATTTAGGAAATATCATTTAACCTATGAAATCATTGATAAAGGAGACATCCGAGTGGAGAAGGAAACCTCATAAGAGAATATAATAGATCCACTGACTAAACCGCTAATGTAAAGGGTCTTTAAAGGACATCTTGAGAATATGGATCTTAAGACTATAGGGAATTGATTTTAAGGCAAGTGGAAAATTGTTGGAACAATGCCCCACAGTCAATTAGATTAGTATGTAAACTATTTCACTTGTGAGACAATCTTTATTAAATGATATTCATATTTCAATAGCCATTTTCATCTTATGTTTATTTCACTTCACTAGTATTTGGTAGAAAGCCTTAGATCACACAAGACTACAAAACTTGGTCACACTCTAGGTGGTGATCATGAAACAGTTCTTACATAGTCGTGATATTAAAATATTCCAAGTCATGGAATCTTATGAGAGAATGCATCTAAGATTCGGATAGATTTGCACTAATGATATATAAATCCAAGGAGTTGGATATTACTCCATTTTATGAGCAATCCATATTAGACATGGGTATATGTTAGTGGGTACTTCTTAGAGAACGAGTTTACTAAAGGCCCACTCAGAGAACCCACTAAATAGCCATAGTAGTAAGTCGGTAGTGGCAAGCTCTCTAGCTTACACCAATGTATATAATTAGTCCTTAGACTTGAGGATCTATGGTGATCTCATGTTTGGGGTCTCATACTTCGACTCTTCTTTGACCACTTTGTAGGTCATTTGGATTGAGATTAGGTATGAGCTACTTAGACATAAAGGTTTGTGACATCCAAGATGGGATCCATCTCCTCGCCATTGTGAAGAGCGAGTGCATTTTCTATGTATTCTATAATGATTGATTCCAAGAAGTCCTTACACAAGGTAATGTGATAATTTGGAAAAGGAGTTTTCCAAATATGAGGTCGTAAACCTGGGAATAGAAATATGGTTATCAAGGCTATTAGTGACTTGGCAAATATCTTACCTTAGGCCTCTTTCGGGAGATAGGAGATGAAAGGACCATATTTACATGATAAGAATAAAGCTAGAATGGTTCAACAAGAGCATATCATTTCGACTAATTGGTTTGGCTCCATGGGCTTCAGGTTGTACATCCACCATGAAGATTGGATACTCTTTCATTAATGAAAATTAATTGGATGGAGTTATTAGTTTAAAGGATCTTGAACTAATGTAAATATTTTGATATTCTAAATGTCACAAGAGTTGTAAGCTCATGTCTAATGAATGAGAGAACCTAATGAGTCACACACAAAAGCCTAAAGGAATTTCTATTTAATGAAGGGAATTTTGTAAAAGTTAGAAAAATTCCACATGACCAATTTTGTGGAGAAAACGATTGGCTAATTTTCAGTCATTTTAGTTTGATTAATTTAATTGTTAGATTGTTAAATTGATCAAAATAATTTAAGTTAGATTATTTCTTAAGCAAAAGGCACTGAGGATGTTCCTTCTAATGAGTGATGAGGAAATGAGGGAATAGGTTGAGTCATTAGGAGATATATGATGGTGGGTTAAAAGAGTGTTGTTAAGTTGTGATTTGATTGGGTAAAACTAATAAATGATATAGTAGTTTGTTGTTTTTCCTCCCTTTTTTATTTATGCTATGTGTTGTTGCATATGTAATTTTAATGTTGTTGTATTGTAATGCATTATGCAGAGTGCATGTGCTAGACATTTGGGCAATTACATGATTAATAGCAGTCTATTTACAGTCAATTTTCCCTTTGTTAAGATGCAATGTTTGCCAAAAATATAAGCATGTGTTTCTTTGTTGAATTTGTATGTATTTGGAAAAGGTTGAATTAAAGTATAACAAGATGAATATTTCTAAGCACAAAACAACCATTTCCATGCATTCAAATCTAGTTGCTGAACAATATTAGCAGCTGGATGGTCTCAATTGCGGTGAACCCCATTTTTAAGCCACCAATTTTCAATCCTAATGATCAAAATGGAAATACAACCACTTGTATGATGATATGCCCCACAATATGTAAATAATTTTTTGGAACACACAAATTGAACAAGAATTAATCAACATATACTACTACATGTTTGTTTGGGAAAAATATTTTACATTCAAAATTTGTCTTCTTTTCAAGTAATGCTTCCAAAAAAAGAATTATGATATCTTATCAAATATTATAAATGAACATAATCACCCACCACTATAGGTTTTTTTGGCTAAAATATTTAACATTCAAGTATGTCTTCTTTAGATGTAATATTTCCAAAATCCAATAATATTAAATCCTCCACATTGAATAAAAAAAAATTGTAGAGCAAATGTTATAAATACACAAAATCACTAACAACTCAAGGTTTGTTTGGGAAAAATATTTTACGTCAAAATACGTCTTCTTTTGATGTAATGCTTCCAAAAACATAATTAGGATATCCTTAAAGGCTAGTAAAGCACTAGGATCTAATATCAAAACTTCAAAACTTCAAAATAACTAGTTCCTACAAGAAAATTAAGGATCTAATCATGCCTATAATTCAAATTTATATAGAGGATTACCTAGAGCAAATCCAAGGAGAATCAAGTGAACACTTCATTGATTATAGAATCTGTCTACCAGTGGCGCAGCAAGAAGATTTCAATGATCACCATATCAAATCACCTCAAAAAATTCTTAAAAACTATATGGAGATATCCAACACCTTGGAGAACCTCCAGTTAAAATTTCAGATCGATTGGTCATCTGTAACGTCTTGGAGAAAATCACAAAGTCGAACTTCGTGCAGATGAATCTCCAAAATTTGAGCAAGTCACACGCCTTGTCTCTATTGAAAAAGTTCACACGCCAATGAGATCATCCTAGATCTCTAGTATTTTAGTTGAAATAAGAACAGAGATCTAGTGATGATGGAGGCCGAATTTAGGGTAGGAAGATGAAGAAAGAAGCTTAAGCTTCAACACATGAAATGCTAGCTTGCAAATGTTTCAAAGGGAAATGAATAATCTAATTTTTCACACCAAATGTGATATGCATGACCTCCTCTCTCTATTCTATATATAGAGGCTGCAAAATGTGTGATACCAAGTTGGCATCACACAATGCATGAAGGGGGGCGGCCAAATGGGGTTGCTTATGTGTCAAAATTTGAATCCAAATCTCATTTGAATTTCATTTGCATTTTAATTACATTTCGAATCTCATTTCAAATTAATTGAGATGCCATCTCAAATCTCATTTAAGTCTTTCCTCCAAAATTCATTCTTTCTTAATTAATCAAGTTAAACTCTTTAATTTAATTATTTATCCTTGACATTACTCTTTAAGTTAAACTAGCTTAACTTCTTAAGCTAAATTCGTTAACTTAACTCTTTAAGTTAACTTGACCAATTGATGGTTATGTTAGCACCAAATAATTAACTCCTTAATTATTGGTCTAATTTAACTCTTAAATTAATTTATTAATTTAAAACGTAAATCAATCAAGCCAGAATTGACCCTCAAAGTTGGCCTCAAAAATCGGTCCACTAGGAGACACCATTTTCTAACACCTTCGAAAATTCTCTCCATTAATTAGGAAGCTAATTGAATTTTATATGTGACCCAATAGGTTCTACTATTCATTGGACATGCGCTCACAACTCTTTGTAACTTTTGAATATCTTATATTCATTCTAGTTTAAAATACCTTTTAAACTAGTCGACTCAATTCAATTAATCTCATTAATTGAAGAGTATTTCCATGGTGAATGTCTAACCTAAAGCCCATGGAGCCTAACTAATTGGGCAAAATGAATATTCTTGAGAACCATCATCATTCTACACATGCCAAGCAAATATGGTCCTTCCATCTCTTATCTCCCGAAAAAGGCCTAAGGTAAGATATTTGTCAGCTCCCTAATAGCTTCGATACTATATCTCTATTCTCAATGTTGGATCCCTATTGTGTGACCTCACCTTTGAAAAACTCCTTTTCCAAATTATCACACCACCTTGTCCAAGAATTTTTGGGAATCGATCATCATAAAACACATAAGAGATAAACTAACACTTCACAACAGCGAGCAGACGAATTCTGTCTTGGATCTCACAAACCTTCATGCTAAGTAGCTCATACCCAATCTCAACTTGAATGACCTGCTAGGTGGTCAAGTATAAGTCAAAGTATGAGGAATGAACATAAGGTTACCATGGATCCTCAAGTCAAAGGACTAATAATATGCACTATTAAGTATGAGAATTAGCCACTACCGACTTGCCACTATGGCTATTTAGTGAATTCTCTGGTAGGTCTTTATTGTGTTATTTTCTAACAAGCACCCATTAACATGCACATGTATCTCATACAGTTGCTCATGGAACAGAGCAATCTCCAACATTTAGATTTATGTATCGTTAGTGCAAGTCTATCCGGATCTTAGATACCCCATCTTATAAGATCCTATAACTTTAAAGTTTTAAGATCATGACTATGTGAGACTTATTCCATGGTCACCAAACCAAGTCTCACAGTCATAGGTAATCTAAAGGCTTTATCTAAATGCAAGTGAAGCAAAACAAAGCATAAAATAAAGATGGTCATATAAAGAATATCATTCAATCAAGATTGTACCATAGTGAAATAGTCTACAAGGCCAATCTCATTGACCTACAGGGTACTATTCCAACAATCTACCACTTGCCCTAAAGCCAATGCCCTATGGCCTTGAGACCTATCTTCATAAGATGTCCTCTAAAGACCTTTAGCTTTTAGGGGTAAATATAGTAGTTCTGCTATATTCTCTTCTGAGGTAACTTTTATCCACTCAGTTGTCACCTCTATCAATTGATATCATATATCAAATGATAATACATTTATTGTGTTTAGATTACTAATGAGATCTTAGCTCAAGTCCTAAATTTTTTTCCAAAGACAATCACAAGCTTATGCATGCTAGGCACTATATCCAACCTTTAGATGAAGTTTTATCTAAACACCTTTCTCTATGGTTTCCAAAACCACAATGTATTTCACCTTAGTAGTTATCTAGGCCATGGTGTCTAGTTGGAACTCTTCCAACACACCATACCTCTATTAAGGTAACATATGTATCCAAAAGTGGATATTAGGTTATCTACATTGGATTAGAAACTAATATCCAAAAACTCTGCGAGTTTCAATTCACTATTATCGTATACTAAAAACAAGTCTTTAGTTCTTCTCAAGTACTTTAGGATTATTTTTATAGCCAACCAATGACTCTCACCAGGATTGGCTTTGAACCTACCTATAACGCTTAGCGAGTGTGCCATATTTGATCTTGTACATTGAACCGCACACAATTATGCTCTATGTAGTAGATGCATAAGGTATGTGAGGCATTTTATGTCTATCATTGATAGTCTAAGGGGCTATAGACTTGGAAAGACGAAGATCACGTCCCAAAAGAAAAAATCCCCTCTTAGATTTTTTCATATTAAACCTCTTCAATATCTTATTCAATGTGCAAGATTTGGAAAAGCCTTAGCATTCTTCCCGATCTGTCTCTATAAATATGTATTCCCAATAAATAGGATGCTTTTCCCAAGTCCATTATAGAGAATTGTGTAGATAACCATACTTTAGTACATTCTAACATTCCTACCTCATTCCCAATGAAAAGGATGTTATTGACATAAAACATAATATTGAGAATGCATTAGTGATGGTTGAGAATTCAACATGTACGATCCTTAGTTAATTGTACCACAAGCAACTAAAGAACTCATTCGTTAATGCATTCAATCTCCCATTTGATATAGAAGGATCAAATCCTTCGTTGTCCAAAAACGGGAATTGAAATAATATTCTTAACAATATATGGTACTACATGACAAAGGTCTAATATAAATATGGAGTTCTCTAAGTCTAACTTATTGTACGCCTTCGGCTTTAGACACAACTCTTATTTATTAGCCAAGGTGGTGGATCATATTTATATCACTTAGTTCTATTCTTCTTTCTATTCTTTTGTAACAACTTACAAAGAAAAGAACCACATGTGATATCATATATCCATAGGGAAGAATTCATCCTTAATGCACCACAATAAAGTACATGCCTTTCTTAAGGGTTGTAAGGTATTCCTTGTAATAGTATTTCCAATGGCCTATTTTGCCCAAGTAGAAACAAATAATTATTAACTATTTTCTCTATGATTTTCTTGACTCCTTTGGATGCCTTTGATAGTTGTTTTCCCATAGAGGAAGAATATTTCTTCCTTTTACCTCCCTTTCTAGCACCACTAGGGCTCATAGACTTTGAGGAGGAAATAAGTTTCAAATGTTTGATCTTATCATGGTAGTCTCCTTCTAGATCAATACTTTGATTAATAAGGCTTAGTGAGGATGTAAGGATCAAATCCTCATGGAGATCATTGGCCATCACAATGTTCAAGTCGAAAAGCTTTTCCAAGCTTGATCATCTTTAGGCCATAGTTGATGACACGACTTCCCATTCATCCTAGCTTGAAAAGTATCCTTTGACAACATGAACTTCTCATACCTCATTTGCTTTACAACTCTTTGTAAACTTTAACCAATGTACAATTCATGTGTCCTTGAGATTTTTAAAATTTGTAGATACTATTATAAGACTAATGGATAGAACGATCCTAAGCCCAATTCGTGAACTTTTCACGTGTCTCTAAATCTACATTAATCCTAAAGGGATTAAGAGTACCATGATATAAGACCTATATCCACTTCTAGGAATCCAGAATAATTTTTGAGGTTAAGTCAATCGTGGAAGTTTGGCCCGATTGGTTTATTAGTTTCCAAAATAATGTTGAGTGGAATTTTAACCATTCTTGAGATTTCACAATTCCTGAAAGGCAAAAAAGAGAATGTGAGCATGTGATTGAATTCAATATTAAAATATGTTCATGGTTTTTCAAGCATGTTTTTCTTCTACTATTTTATCAAATCCTTCATCTCCAAAAAGAATTTGAGAAATCATATTTCCTAGGAAGAGTCAAGACCTTAATGACTTGTCAATGGACCCCCATGATCAAGTGCCATCCACGAGTAATCGAAGGATAAGCAACTTCTGCTAATTTTATCTCATGCAACTCTTGATATATTTTGCCTCATTTTTCATATAGACCCATGTGACCATGCGCCATCTATACCACTAAGCGTTAAGTCAAACCCAACAATCAAACTTTATCTCAAAACAGCCTCACAACATCCCTCATGACCAAGTGCCAATGCGTGAGGGTCCCATGTCAAAGGTACATCTTATGCTAAGTATATGCATATAGCTTTCCTCCTAAGTGTGACCCCCATGACCAAGTGCCGTCACACAAAATTGATAGCATCATCATGGCATACTCTATTGGTGAAAGGATTGGATTAATTAAAACTCTTTTAACTTGTATCCATTTTGACTTAATATTTGAAAAACACTTAGACATTCTAAGTGCAAGGATTTTGCTTGCAAAGAACTCATCATTTTTATCTTTTTATTTAGGTTCTCTATATCCTAATCATGCATCTCATACATTAATAGGATATGAAAAACATAAATAAGTAAAAGGCCTAGCATGCTCCTAAGGTGGGATGATCATGAGCCTAATCAAGTGATACACTTAAAGCCATAGGTGCATCACTTTGGTTGACTTTAAGTGGGTTGAACTAAACTAAACTATTACATGAGTATATTCCATACATTCATGGATCTTCAAATGGCCTCCATGCCTCCATTAGACTCCTTGCTCCATGCAACATTTAAATGAAATGGAAATCCTCATACCTAATGGTTCTACTCTAATAACCTTTACAAGATAGAACAAGACGCACACAAGTCCCATTTAATACAACCCATTTCAACAACTTTGAAACAAATAAAATCAATTTAAAAGGCTTATGATCATCCCCATTTATTCATCATTCATTCAACAAGTAAATGAACAATAACTAAATCTAAAATTAATAATTAATTCCAACAATCAAATGCTTATCTCATAAACAAATAATTGGACAAGCATAACTCTTTGTAGGCGGCTTAATTTTTTGGCCAATTGAAAAATGACATTTGTAAATAATATATTAGTTATTAATTTAAAATTTTCTATTCATATATTAGAATTTATTAAATTAAATTCTAAATAATAAATAGTTAATCTTAATTAATATTCTAATACTTATTTCATAAATCAAATGTTGATAAATATTAAGATAAAGATGTATCATGTCAATCAAATCAAATCTGGTGGCCTAGGAATCTCAAGCTAATCAAGTTAGGACATGTCGCACATCCATGTACGTGGACCAATCAAGTCAAGAATATTTGATATTATCTTTTAATATGTGCATCAAAGAGATAATTATAAAATGTGTTCAAGTTATTTTGGAGTCTCCTGCTGAACACCTATATAAAGGGTGACTAGAGACTCATATGGATATATTCACATACATACATATTCATATATTCTCAATCCCCAAGACTCAACTCTTTAAGCTTCAAGTTCTTACTACGACGACGTATTGCTACCGCAAAGGTCCTATACCTCTTCAAAGTATCAAGTCATCAAGTCCTTTGATCTCGGAGTCAAGGTTCGGGTTTCAAAGAAATTTCGTAGTATCTTTTACCAAGTCAAGGGATACTACACCATATATCCAAGAACAAGCTTTAAGCCCTTGGATCATATATATATTGGGAGAAGAATCAAGGGATTAGTTTTGTTAGGAAATTTATATTTCTCTGATAAATTGTAATTTTCATATATTTTTATTTTTATATAAATTAATTTATCCATTATTTTTTTTCTTTCTTGTAATTTAATTTTGCAGACAACAAAATTTGTGTGAACAAATTTCTGGCACGCCCAGT
>JACGDI010005603.1:826677-896751 GCA_014898725.1 Jacaranda copaia
AAGTCCAAGCAACTCTGTTTCAATTGTAATGATCAGCCGATTGAATAAAAGTAATAACGGTTATATGAGCTCTATGAGGATTCTCTACAAACAGTTTGTGTGCAGAAATTGAGAGGGAGAAAATATACCCAATTGAATAGATGAATAAACCCGAATTCTCAACTCAAGTCTTTAAAGCTTCTCCAATAATCAATGGATGGAATTAACCTTATGGGATGCTCTTTTTATAGTGTTATTTTCAAGTATTTCAATTCTAATACAATTGAGAGAATGAGTTTCGATTGAATCATACCTACTCTAATTCCCATAAAAGTCCAACTCTACTAAGTGTTGATTGGCTGATTGCAATCCAATTTGCAATCTTTCAGTTTCTGCAAGCTTCTTTAAAAAAAAAAAATTGATTCCTGTAGGATGAAGAACTCTACCTGCGTTGGCTGCTCCTCTCACTTCCAATCTGGACTTTCCCAAAAAACCCCTTCAAAAAAAACCCTAATTAGTAGACACCAAAAAAGAGTACAAAATGCATGAAGTTCGGGTTCACCTCTCAATAATGAAACGACTGTGGATATTTTCAGAATTTTGGAAATACTGAAAAATCTGTGCTTTCCCTCCCAATACCCATAAAACAATCGCAAAACCCTCTATCTTAATTCAATATATTCGACAATATGAAACTCAAACGCCTAGTGTTGACGGAAGCCAGATGATGATGTCCGATATTAAATCCCTAATTACATAGAAATGGAGCTATAATACCACAGAGATTATTAGGAAAAAAGATTTGAAAGAAAATGTTTGCAAACTGAAGGACGAGATTTTGGGCCAAAATGATGACGTGGAGAAAATTGAGAAAGTTTTGGAAGAACATGGGTTGGCTCTGTTTAGGAGATATTCCGATGGATCCGCTGTGTTGGAGCTCTTGGGGCAACTAAAGACTTTTCCCCATTTAGCGATAGAGGTTTTGATTGAATTCAGAAACAACAGTAGCAACAATAGAAAATTTTGATTAGCTTTGACTTTGTGTAAAATCATGTGGGTCCCTATGCATATATATAAGCTTATGTGTTATATATATATATATATATGTATTTAAATATATATATATTAAAAGTTAGCTCATATGTTATATATATAAAATAATTATCGTGACTTATTCACTTAGAAATTTATTAAACGACATTGTTCGTGAACAAGTCTCGAGGGGGCATTTGTAGGCGGCTTAATTTTTTGGCCAATTGAAAAATGACATGTGTAAATAATATATTAGTTATTAATTTAAAATTTTCTATTTATATATTAGAATTTATTAAATTAAATTCTAAATAATAAATAGTTAATCTTAATTAATATTCTAATACTTATTTCATAAATCAAATGTTGATAAATATTAAGATAAAGATGTATCATGTCAATCAAATCAAATCTGGTGGCCTAGGAATCTCAAGCTAATCAAGTTAGGACACGTGGCACATCCATGTACGTGGACCAATCAAGTCAAGAATATTTGATATTATCTTTTAATATGTGCATCAAAGAGATAATTATCAAATGTGTTCAAGTTATTTTGGAGTCTCCTGCTGAACACTTATATAAAGGGATGACTAGAGACTCATATGGATATATTCACATACATACATATTCATATATTCTCAAGCCCCAAGACTCAACTCTTTAAGTTTCAAGTTCTTACTACGACGACGTATTGCTACCGCAAAGGTCCTATACCTCTTCAAAGTATCAAGTCATCAAGTCCTTTGATCTCGGAGTCAAGGTTCGGGTTTCAAAAAAATTTCGTAGTATCTTTTACCAAGTCAAGGGATACTACACCATATATCCAAGAACAAGCTTTAAGCCCTTGGATCATATATATATTGGGAGAAGAATCAGGGGATTAGTTTTGTTAGGAAATTTATATTTCTCTGATAAATTGTAATTCTCATATATTTTTATTTTTATATAAATTTAATTTGTCCATTATTTTTTTTCTTTGTCTTGTGATTTAATTTTGCAGACAACGAAATTTGTGTGAACACTCTTATGCCACAAGTTGGAGATCAACTTTGACAAGTTTTAAGAAGTAACAAAAATGTCAAACATCATTTTGAGGACTTGCACAATATTTGTACATTCATAAAATATGATTTAACATTATTTCTAGCCACTTAAAGAGCCAAAATATTGGCTCAATACCTGTCTAATCCTCAACCGTTGATTGCTGGCCAAGTTGAGCATGCCACTGGGCAGCCATTGCCTTGGCAGCTTGCTCAAAGTTGGCTAGCAGCCCCTATTTTGGTGTCAAAGGCGAGTCAAGCTAATTTTTAGCTCAACTTTTATGCTCTAAAAATTATAGAACACATTCTAAATATTAAATCACACATTATGGACCAATTTTCAGATCTAAAACTCATTTTAAAACTGAAAATTAAAGTGCTCAAATATGCTTCAAAAATCAAGTCTAAGTGAGAATCAGATTCTCCAAAAATCTCCAACCAAACTCAAATCCAATTAGATCCAAAAATGCCCAAAACTCTTTCAATCATAATTCAACATGCCATATCAACATATAACATCAATTAATGCCAAATCAATATTCAACATTATGAATTAAAACATACTAACTACATGAATTAATACCTGAATCACATAATAGTATGCTTTTAATTCATAAATCAAGGAGCCACACACAAATCAACCAAATTATCCTATCCATCAATTGAATCGAGAATATGGTGATCCAGATTAATCCATCACATGAATCAATCAACCAAATAAAATCCAAATCTAAGTATGATTGTAGCTCTGATACCACTTGAAGGCTAGTAAAGCACTAGATCAAATATCAAAATTTCAAAACATCAAAGTAACTAGTTACTACAAGAAAATCAAGGATCTAATCACACCTATGATTTAGATTTAGATAGATGATTACCTTAATGAGCAAATCCAAAGAGAATCAAGTGAACACTTCACTAATTATAGAATTTTTCTACCAATAGCGCAACGAGAAGATTGCGACGATCGCCCTATCAAATCCCCTCAAAACATTCTTAAAAAATACATAGAAATATCCAACACCTTGTAAAACTTTTAGTTAAAATTTTAGATTAATTAGCCATCTGGAACATCCTAGAAAAAATCACAAAGTTGGACCTCTCACAGATGAATCTCCAGAAATTGAGCAAGTCACACGCCTTGCCTCTATTGAAAAAGTCCACACACCAATGAGATATTCCTAGATCTCTAGCATTTTAGTTGGAATAAGACCAGAGATCTAGTGATGATGGAGGCTGAATTTGGGGTAGGAAGATGAAGAAAGTAGCTTAGGCTTCAACACATGAAATGCTAGCTTGCAAATATTTTGGAGGGAAATGAATAATCTAATTCTTCACACCAAATGTGATATGCATGACCTCCTCTCTCTATATCTATATATAGAGGCTGAAAATGTGTGATTCCAAGTTGGCATCACACAATGCATGAACGAGGCAGCCAAGTGGGGTTGCTTAGGTGGCAAAATTTGAATCTAAATCTCATTTGAATTTCATTTGCATCTTAATTACATTTGGAATCTCATTTCAAATTAATTGAGATGCCATCTCAAATCTCATTTGAGTCTTCCCTCCAAAATTATTTCTTCCTTAATCAATCAAATTAAACTTTTAATTTAATTAATTATCCCTTGACTTAACTCTTTAAGTCAAACTAGCTTCAATCCTTAAGCTAAATTCGTTAACTTAACTCTTTAAGTTAACTTGACCAATTGATGGTCATGTTGGCACCAAATAATTAACTTCTTAATTATTGGTCTAATTTAACTCTTAAATTAGTTTATTAATTTAACACTTAAATCAATCAAACCAAGATTGACCCTCAAAATTGGCCCCAAAAATTAGTTCACTAAGAGACACCATTTTCTAACACCTTAGAAAATTCTCTCCATTAATTAGGAAGCTAATTGTATTTTGTGTGTGACCCAAAAGGTTCTACCATTTATTGGACATGGGCTCACAACTCCTTATAACTTTTGAATAACATATATTCATTCTAGTTTAAAACTCTTTTTAAACCAGTTGACTCAATTCAATTAATCTTATGAATTGAAGAGTACCTAATCTCCGTTGTCAATGTCCAAGCTCAAGCCTATGAAGCCCAATTAATTGGGAAAATGAATATTTTGGAAAACCATCATCGCTCTACACATGCCAAGCAAATACGGCCCTTTCGTCTTTTATTTCTCGAAAAAGGCCTAGGGCAAGATATTTGTCGACTCCCTAATGACGTTGATACTATATCTCTATTCTCAATGTTCGATCCCTATTATGTGACCTCATCTTTGGAAAACTCCTTTTCCAAATTGTCACACCACCTTGCACAAAGACTTTTGGAAATCGATCATCATAGAACACATAGGCGATGTACTCATCCTTCCCAACAGTGAAGAGTCGAATTCCATCTTAGATCTCAAAAACCTCCATGCCAAGTACCTCATACCCAATATCAACCCAAAAGACCTACTAAGTGGTCAAAGATGAGTTAAAGTATGAGGACCAGACACAAGATTATCATGGATCCCCAGGTCAAAGGACTAATAATATACACTAACATAAATAGAAGAACAAGCCACTACCGACTTACCACTATGGCTATCTAGTGGATTCTCTGATAGGTCTTTAGTGCTTTGTTCTCTAACAAACACCCACTAACATGCACCCATATCTCTTATAGTTGCTCATGGAACGGAGCAATCTCCAACCCTTGAATTTATGCACCATTAGTGTAAGTCTATCTAGATCTTAAATGCCTCATCTCGTAAGATCCTATGACTTAGAAGTTTTAAGATCACAATTGTGTGAGACTTATTACATGATCACCAAACCAAGTCCCACAGTTATAGGTGATCTAAGGGCTTCGTCCAAATGCAAGTGAAGTGAAACAAAGCATAAGATGAAGATGGCTATATAAAGAATATCATTCAATCAAGATTATACCATGAGTAAAGTAGTTTACGAAGCTAATCTCATTGGCTTGCAGGGCACTACTCCAACAATCCTCTATATTGAATAGAACACTATTATTGAACAAATTTTATAAATACACAAAATCACCAAGAACTTCACTCCAAATATTTTTTGACATTTAAAATACTTGACATACCCTTGAATATGGATGTCCTAATCTTTCATGCTTTCTGTAATAGTTCCTAAAAGAAAATTGATTCATAATGCTCCACATTCAATAATTATCGAATTAATCTTACAACTACACAAATACACCAACAAGTAAACACATAACACTACATTCTTATTTAGAAAAATAATTTGATTATTAATATTGTTACTAATCATTCTAAATATTACGCTACCCTAATCTATCATGTTTTTATGTAAAGCTTGCATCAAGAAAATTATGATATGCTTTAATTTCTTCATAGATGAGCATATTCAACATTTCACACCCTTTGATTACTAGTATAGCGGATGGTGCTTCTTCATTACACCTATACAATGATAATCCTGAATAGAATCCTATAAATGGCACTAGCAATTCCCCCACTACAAAAACTACTTCTACTAAATCCTCTTCTAGTGATACTTTTACAAATAATACTAATAGTCCTATGACTTTGATGATGGGATGGTATTTGTGTTTGTCACAAGTCCTTTGCCCATCATACTGCAAGTATAAAATTTTAATGTATATTTCCCAAAAGACTTAGGAGGACATTATGAATAAGGAGTGTTTTAATACTATATGTAACATGATAGCAAGCAAAGATTTACTTAAGACGGGTAGATAAGCTAGAGTAGGATTGAAGAGGTCATAGCCATATTCTAGCAAATAGTTGGATAAGGTCACTACCAGCATGATACTTGTGAAAGGTTCAAACATTCTAGGAAAATAATTTATAGACATGTCTGCTGAGTTGCTAATGCTCTAAACTATTTAGCTCCTAAAATCATCATCCCTTCAGACTTCAATAACATCCACCCTTGCATACTTTACAACCATGCATTCTATCACTACTTTAAAGGAAAGGAAAAAATAATTGTAATTTCTCTTAAAATTATAAATTCTTCCCATTATTTTCTTTTCCTTACGTATGTTGCATGTAGGACCTCATTAGTATGGTGGATGGTACTTATGTGTCCACCTCAACACCAACATCACACCAAAATGTTTATCATTGTTGCAAATCCATGATCTCTCAAAATATGTTGGCTATATGTGACATGGACTTAGCATTTAACTACATCTATGTGGGTTAGGAATGGAGCACTAATGATTCATGTGTACTAGTTCATGCTCTTAAAGTCGACCCTAATTTTTTGTAGCTATCTCATGGTTAGTCATATAATTGATAATAAATTTCACAATACAATAAATTTGGAAATGAAATATAATAATGTTCTGATATTGTATACATATAAGTATTATGCTGTCGACTTTGACTTCTACAATTTTTTAGACTTCCTAACTCCTTATAGAATGCATCGTTAACATATTAACCACTTTAGGGCTTGGACCTATCAACTAAGGGACCTTGAGGAGATTTTTAATGAAAGACATGCCAAACTTCGCAATGTGGTCAAACATGCATTTGGTATCCTCAAGACTTGATTTCCAATATTGGCAAGGCGGATGCCACACTACAAACTCCACCATCAAGAATAAATGGTAATCATCTATTATGTCATCCATAATTTCATAAAAAAACAACTCTTTCTTTTTAGAGGAAGAAATTCAAAATAACAATTCAAATAAGGGCCAACATAATGACCATCACCTATCTTCATAAAATGACATTGATTAGATGCTGGGGTTCTGTGATAATATAGTAAATATTATATGGGCAAACCATGCCCATGTGTAATATTTATTTGAACCTTACTCTAGCTTTTGTGTGATCTTGAACATGGACTAATATGTGTGGATGAACCGTAGTTATGTTTAACTTGTAATTTCATAATATTGTAGCTTTTCTGTGAACCTGTATATGTACAAGTGAAACAATTTATGTACTATATCTTATAAAGAACATTATGTTAGGCATATACTCACTTTTATTTTAATTATTTATGCTCTCAAGTATGAACTATATCATTGTCCATTTCTTTCTCCATATTCTGTGTGCAGTTTGAATTCTAATGCATATGTGAGGTGCACTATATTTCTTTTTGGTTTTATGTAAAGCATATAGCATTGTTTGTTTCCTAGTCTTTGATATTCTTACATTAGATATACATAACACCACCCATATAGCTTATTATGCCTACTAAATTAACCAAAATGATGTACCAGGACACATTAGAATGCCATGTGGAATAGGGCCAATGACTTGTCCAATGGCATGAACATAAAGTAATTATGGGTGTTACTTCTACTAATGCCCTTTAGGGTCAAATCATTAGGGTGTGTTCATGCAGGTTTCAAGATCTATGCTACTTGTACAGCGTATATGGAGATATTACATGGGAACACCAATTCCTCACCTAATTTCCCAATTGAATCACCCCACACATCATCTACACACATTACTAATGTGTACTATGTACTGCCCAACCTTATTAAGTTATTTCCCAAAACATCAACCGCTCTTGTAAATACATCAATTCAACAACCAACTCGACCTACTATTTTTTATTGCTTAGGAATGTGTTGCTTGTTCATGTGCTTCATCATAGTTGTTTTTGTTGTTATTTCAATTAAATTTATGATGTACTGATATGTATTACTAGTACCATGCTCTATAAATTTGATTTTAGTAATTTTTTTGTATGTGTAGTACTATGTTCTAGTTAAGTTCTTGTTGTTGTTGTTTTAATTATGTATGATGACATTATATAATGCCTAAACTCCATGTTGGATATCTATCAGCTTTTGTAATATTGCTGTACATTCAATGTTATATTTTGACCTTCACAATTATGCATATGCAGTGACCATTTCCTTTACTAAATTGATATTTTCTTCACAGGTCTAATCAGTAGGAAGTCTTGGTCATGATTAGTAGGCTACATTGAAAATTGCTTATGATTGATTGTTTTATATACGTAGTCATGTACATTCCATGTAAACGCACCAAATCACACTTTCCTAAGATTGGGCAATGTAGACCAATAAAGGATGCCAAATTCCTACAATACTTGGTTGAGGCACACACTTTTTCACCGTTGACAATGCTATGGTTGTTGAGTTTGTTCTTAATGAAATACATGGTCACCAAACTCGTCTATTCAAACATGAGTACAAAATTGAGGTACTACAACAGAGGTTCAACTAAATTCATCGTTATTACCAAATTTTCACAAAGATCATAAACACACCCAGAGTAGAATACTCACTCTAACAACGCACTGTGTTTGTTCCTAGTCCTATATGGCACTAGCTTTGAAGGGTAAGATATTAATACTTTAGTTTCACTATGTTTAAATATTTTGTTGTTGTATAATCATGTGGTTTCATATCTTCATTTCTACTAACTTATATACATCAATAGCAGTCCATAATTATTTGCTTCATCCACTATTTTTGTAAGTTATTGATAGTGTGGAGGACTTCTTCACAGAGTGCCTACCACATTTAGCCATTTTTGACATAAAAGATTTCCAAATAGTAGAGCTATTACAAACGATAAATCCATTGAATGATGAAATAGAAGTTGGTGGCCCCTTTAATTTGATAGCCTATAAGCTCTCTTTTAACCTCCTTAAATGGAATCCCAAACTTGTGCAAATGGTGCTAGGTCTTCCAATCGCAACATTGCCAATTAACACAACATCCCTAAACCATCAGGCTAGGGATAGAGACTTGTCAAGCCACTATTGTCACCATATCCTCTTCATCTAAGTTTAACATAGCATGTGTCGTTAAGGACTCCAACTGCAAGCCCAAAAATGTGCGCTATGACACATGCAACAATGAAGATGACAAAGATAATAATACTGTGCAATCTACCATTATGTCACACGACAAATATAGTGGGAGTTTTAGAATTAGATGTTGTAACCTATTGGAATGGTGTTATTACTACTTCTATTTTGCTTGTCTATGTCAATTATAAGTGGATGGTATTTATAATATATGCACTGTCTTTATCAGTTTGATGAACTATGCATTCCACATTATGATGTCCTTTGGGATATGCTAATGTCACTTTTGCTGATGAATAGAAACAAGGAATGACATCCCCTTTCAATTATATTTTTTCCCTAGCTGCTATCATCATTTTGTTGAACTCACCATCATTTTATATGCATTGTTCACAGTAGCATGTCTTGTTAAAGAAAAGCAAGGACATAGTTGACATTTCCAAGTTTATCCACATTTTAAGTACATAGCATCCACATCACAAATGAGAATTCCATTTATCAATTTTCACCAGGTCAAATGTAAATGGCTAAACTTTTGTGTGAATTAAAAATATGCTGCAATGTTTTGTGTAAAATATATGCTCTAATTTTTTTATGTCAAATATTAATCCACTTACAATAATTTTCTTCCTAAATTTCAACATAATCATAAAAAATAATAATATTTTACTTACAATTACTTCTACAACATCAAATCATACCATTTGAAAGTGCAAGTCTTTCCATACTATATAATATTTTTATCCAAATACATTTTCATTTTCAAGCATATATATTGCAAATCTTCACACAACTCATCCAAATACATTTTTATTTTCACATCACATCACATAACTACTTTCACCAATTTGGAAATGGTGGAAACTGAAATTGAAAATGAAAATAAAATCGAACAGGCCCTTAATGATATGCATAATTAAATTTATACAAGTAAATTAATAAAAGAACTAAAAAAAGGCACAAAGGATCAAACTAATTAATTAAATAAAATGGGTTCAGGGCCCAAAAATAACTAAGCCCATGAAATGTAATAGAACTCTAATGGGCCTAAGTCCATCAAGAAAAAAAAAAGCTATAAAATACTAAGCTCTAAAGACAACGTAGGCATAAGAAATCATTCATAATCATGAAACAACAAGAGCATTCAAGAGCTAAAAATTTCCTTAAGGGCATTTAGAGAAAATGAACCGACAAACTATATTGTCTATTGACAAAGATCTCACTCCACTTCCGTGCAACATGAGATACATATTATGTTATTTAAAAGTAAAGAAATTATTATTCTCTCTAAGATCCAAATACAGCGTTAGTGTTAGTTCATATCAACATTGACTACTGTCTAAATATATGCTTCTCTCTTTTATTATCTAGATGCAACATATTTCGCAACTTATCCATCTCTTTTTGCAACGTGCCACAAAATTTTTGGAGTTAATGGTTTCAATGTTGAAGAAAGCACCCTCTTTGTATTACCTTTTGTTGATTACTAATTAATAATGCAACATTTGGGAGTGAAGTTTATGAGATATTGTGTTGGTTAAGGTCAAACCAAGCTCTAGAGGAGAGTATGTTTAAATTAATAGTGCACAAGTCAAACTCGTAAGCACTAAGAAGCATGTCAAGCTTGTTGAGGTGGCCGCAAATTAAAATTAAGGATGGTAATGGGAGGGTTGGATTTGAATCACAAGTCCCTATCCCTACTTTTCCAATTAGTCTCTATAAGCTCCTCCATAGCTGATGAAGAGGAGAATTTTGTACTTATTTTCATACAATCAATGTGAGGATTTTTATGGGTGTTCTTTGTTCCCATTTCCCATTCCATTTTTTAAAATTTATAAAATAAAAATACATAATTAATTCAAAGTTCATAAATTATAAAGTTAATCAAAATAAACACTATCCAAAGTCAACAAAAGTAACATAAGATTAACCTAAATAAATACAATTAAAAGATTAAAAAAATTAAACAAACTATAATGACAATAATGAATACATAAAGAGTTGCATTCATTTGTTTGTTCACCCTCTTCGTTATCATTTATTTAAATCATAGAAGTTTAAATCATTCACCATGCTTCCAAATTAGAAAATTAAACCAAAAAAAACATAATTTAACAAATCTACATAAAAAAAAATAACATCTACTAGGGTGGATATGGAGTATGGAAAGTGCTATATCATACCTAGCTTCACCTTCTCATGATACAAGTGGTTATTCTTGATACCTACCTCTATACCAAGTCAACAGCTAAAATCCCCAAACAAATTAGGTTGAAAGGTGAATACCCACGAATAACAGGTTGAATTACCATTCTTAGTTAAAACCCCATGATGCAGAGGTCAAGTCAAGTAATCGAAGAGAGGTAAAGAAAGGAAGGGAGTTGAGGGCACTTTAAAGTATCAAAAACATGCCAATAGAATTTGAAGCCAAGCATTTATAGTGGGTGGAAATTAGCTGAAGTGGGATCAAAGACTATGATTACCCTTATTTAGGTCATAAGGGCACTATAGGCCATTTGTTCACCAATAATTAGTAGGCTATATAGTTGTCTAGTAGGTTAGGTAGTTGGTTCGCGACAATAAATGTGAATAATATATTTAAAAATTAATATTAAATTTTAGAAAGATTTTACTGAACAATACAAAGATACAATACTATGTTTGACTATTAACAACAAATTAACTTGAATAATTAGTTAGATAAATTGGTAAATAAATTCATAATTATTTTGTTAATTTGGTTAGTATTTAATAATTAAGTCATTTAAGAAATTAATAAATATTTTCTTTAATTTGTTATAGTGGCATATTTCTTAACACTTATTGTACATAAATATTTTTAAAAAAATTAACAAGTTGTTTATTTTTGCATAAATATTTTAATTACATTAATTATTTCATTTGTTAAATTTAATCCCATAATTATTTTTAATAAGTTCATTTCCAAAATTAAATCATATATTTTTAAACATTGATGATAACTTTTAAAAAAAATCAATATAATTAATTAAAGACATATTATTTTCTTACAATCAAACAACAAGCATTATAAATATATATACATTCATAAAACAATCACCTACACATAAATATACATAAATAAATTATATAAATAATATGTTTACAAATTCAATAAAAAAGTAACTAATTTGATATCTACAATAAAATTTGTCTCCCCAAAGCACTTCCAAACAAATAATTTCATTCCCAAACTATTTTCCACCTTCTCCTAAAACAATAATAAATGTTTGGCACATTCTCCTATTTTCATGCCAAAACACTCTCCTCAATTTTTCTTTTTCAAAATTCACCCAAAATTGGAATAAACAAAAACTAAGTTCCTTCACTTTTGAGCGGAATAAGAGGAGAAAGGCATTCCACAAGCAAGCTTGCCCTGCATTCCTGTTTTGTTGCGTGTGAAAAGTTATAAGCTAATGAAATATGATATCTTAATTTATTGGGATTAGTATTCTAGTTTAGCTATGATTCAATTTGATTTTTAGAGATCTAGTTTAACTGGAACTCTTTTGATTCATATCTCCTTTTATTTGCTATTTTGAATAGAAGTGTGTTCCTTGATTATGTAGAACAATACTTAAGTGAAACTCATTGTGACACATTGCAATTTCTCAGTTGTACCTTTTTTAGACTAGTAATCAAAATCTTACCACTTATGACTTATGGATGTAGCCTAGGATTATGTAAACCACGAAATATTTTTGTTGCTTATTTTATGCTTTAATTTTATGGTGCCATTTTCATAAAATGGTATCAGAGCTTAGGATGATTATCCGTTGAGGCCTAATCCTAGGGGTGATTTTCTTCAATATGAATTAAGATGTCTGATTGAAAGACCTTTTTTTTCTTGGGAGAATGGGGATGGTTATCTTGATAAAGATGTAGAAGATATCCTATGGTAGAAAAATGATACTTGCAAACTAGTCCGATGAGAAAGTCATTATAAAGATGGTTTTGCAGCTTTAGTTACCTGCAAATTGGTTTAATAAGAAAGCATGAAAACCATTTTACTGATCTAATTGCACCTTTTAGGTTGTTGCCCTTTATGAATTTGTTGGAAAGGTAGACGACATCTTGAAAGATGAGTTTCATAAGCATATAATAGACTAGACATGCTACATATTATAGTATAGTCATCGGTCTATAAGTTATCCTGAAAAAGAACATTGACAAGTTATTAAATGGATTTTGAATTATATAAAGGATATTGCAAATATAAAGTTTTTATGTGATAGTTTGAGGAGCTCATCTGAAGTTGGATTTGTCAGAGTGGTGGCTATTGAAGATAATCTAGCCAAAGTGATGCTGGAGATTATTTTATCTAGGGGTCGTTTTGGAGAGGTGGGAGATAGTTTACTAGGTTACATTTCTTGTTGAAGTCTTGTCTTGTAACTTGCACTTTTAGGTTAAGTTGTAGATTTGTTATATTGTATCTCATAAGTCATAGGCAAATAGGATATAGTATGCTAATTTATTAGGATTGGTATTCTAGTTTAGTTAGGAATTTATTTGATCTTTAGACATCAAGTTTGACAAGAATTCTATATTGATTTTTATCCCCTTTAATCACTTCTATAAGTAGAAATATTCCTTGATTATTTAGAACAATGATGTAGTTCAAGTCATGTAAACACTTTGTAATCTCCCATTTGTACCTTTTTCATATTAGTAATAAAAATCATGCCACCTATAATCCATAGATTAACCTAAATTTAAGTCAAACATGTAAATTCTTGTACTTTTTATTCTATATTCTCAATTTCATGGTGCCAATTTTATAACAATTCTTAATTTGAGAATACAATATGTAATAAACTTTTGAGAAAAATTGAAGATGGGGATATTTAAAATAGTTACCACATCCTCTAAAAATAATTAGTAATGTTAGATTCTATTTTGTTGGTGATGTTGTGTGGAAATGAAATTGAAGTCTTTGTTGTAAATCAACAAGTGTTAGCTTTCTATCTTGGAATGTGCTTGCATAAAGTTAAAGCTCAAGTTAGAAAAATGATTACTTATATGCTTTTTTGGCTTTCAGAGTTGGTTTTTACACTAGTTAAGTCCTTGGTAGGCTTTGAGCCTAGTTAAGTTAGGGAACCCAACTAGAGTAGCTTAGTTTGGTAGGCCTAATCACTCTTTTTTCATTCAATTAATTTGGCCACTTATTATATTTTTACTTTTATGCTCTTAAGGTCTTAATTTTGCATATTATCTAGTCCCCTACTTTCATCCTTTCTTCATGACCATTCATTTTAACTTACCTTGCTATAGTTTAATCTTGATTAGTTTGATGACTAACTAAAATTATTTCAGTAACTAATTAATTAATAATTTTTTATTTCTCTTAATTCTATGTGGTTGCATTTTGCTTGTAACTTGTACTCTTTATGAGCCTAACTTACATTTTCCACAAGCTTTGGCTATATTGTTTCCTTCATCCCTTGCATGTATTTCACCTCTAATAATGAAAGGAATGTTAGTACTATTTTCCCTAGGATCCATAGCACAGCTTTCCTCTTCAAGAATAACTTAGACTCTTCAAAAATCTTGGCACTTCAAGGGATCACTTGGGATCCCTAGTGAAGTTTTACACTCCTCGAATTACTTAGGTGAAGCTTTATGCGCCTAGATCACTTGGGATCTCTAACAAAGCTTTACACTTTGGGCCTAACTTAATTTTTTTTTTAAGTTTGATGCTTTAGAGATCACCTTGGATCTCAGCCAGAGCATAGACTTTTCCCAAAACTTTATGCTCCAAACATTCCTTAAGATCCTTTGTAGAGCTTTGCGGTCCACAAATAACTTTGAACTTCTTATAGAGCCTTACACTCAGCAAATTTTTAGGATCTCTAGTAGAGCTTATGTTTTGTAAATACATTAGAATTGTCACTAAGCTTTATAATTAGCAAGTAACTTAAAGTAATTCGTGTGTTAACTTGTCTTATGGTTTCTTTCATAAGAAAAGAGAGAAAGTTTGGTACAAGTAGCACATCAAAGTTGAGGGTAGGGCAATGAGAGACTATCATTCAACATCAGTTATTAGGAAGTCAATCAAAATGAGATGGCTACCCATGGGCAACTAGGATTGGAAGGTATCATTAGGTAACAAAGATTAGAGGGTACTCATTAGGGTGTCCACTTGCTGGGTGCAGTTATTTGAGTTATGCTTTAGCAACTATTTAAAGTCTTTGTTTTGCAAATGGCTTAGAATTTTTTACGAAGCTTTATGCTCTAGAGATTACTTATGATCTTTCAATGAAGATTTGCACTCTATAACTAACTAAGGATTTTCTTATGGAGCTTCACACTATAAAGGTCATGTAGATTCCTATCAGAGCTTTACACTCAATGAGTAGCTTAGAATTACTTCTACAATTGTATGTTTTATATATCCTTATAAATGATTTAAAAAATTTTCGTGGGGTTTTTATGTACTAAAGATCCCTTATGATCATTGATAGAGCTTTGCATCCAATGGTTGACTAAGAATTTTTTTGGCAAAGCTTTATGCTCCAGAGATCCCTTAGGATCACTAGCAAAGCAAAGCATTTAGGGAATGATTTAGAATTTTTTTTTCTTAGAGTTTTATGCTCCTAAGTTTCATAAAATTGCATATAGGAATAAGCTATTATAATAGCCCCCTAAGGTCTCTCATGGGAAATTATTCTAGAAGCCTTTTGTGGTCTCTAGTATAGATGCTTGGGTTCTCCAACTAAATTGCATCAGTTCACATATCCTTTAAGGTCTCCCCCACAAGTGTCTCTCCACGAGATAATTAAGGTCTTATCGTGGCAGTATTATTCCATTATGGAGCATCTTAGGGTCTTCTTCAAATATGTGGTTCCATGGATGGAGCCTTTTGAGGTCTTCTATAGAGATATCTTGCTACAAGCCCCTTAGGATCATAGTAGAGCTATCTCTTCATGTGACCCTTAGAGTATTATATCACAGATATTTTCTATAAGCCCTATTGAGGATCTTACAATAGAATTTTCTAATTCTCGAAGAATAGGGGGCAAGTAAATTGATTTCTATGCGCTTGTTGAAGCTTGCCCTAAGAGCATGGCAGAGATCAGTTTGCTTTTGCATTTCTCTAATAGTATTTTAGTTATATTTTTTTTTTATTTGAGGCTAAGTGTAAGGCAAACATCATTTTCCATTTGCATACTCTGATTCTATTAGACTTTATTCATTTGTTATGAATACTGAAGCAATCTTTGTGCTCTTTCACACTTAGTTATTTGATAATTGCATGATACATAATTTTCTTGATCTTTTTGCCCTATTTATGCCTAGTTATGTTTTTGCATTTTCTTGAATTTCCTCACGATATGGTTATTTCTCTATTTTTTTGTTCTTATACAAACTTCATTACAAGATAGCTTGTCTACAAGTCCTTTTAAGAGTCTCACAACAAACTTAGTTTTGATGAGCCTCATTGGGGGGTTTTGTAGCATTATGTTACTTTCATGTACCCCATGGGAGTCTTGTTGTGCATTCTCTTAGAGGTCCTTTAACAGTCTTTGTTAGTTTATCATGCATTCCTATTGGGGCTTCATAGTGAATTGCATTAGTTTGCCACCTACTTCTTTGGTGATCTTATAGTGATCTTTATTTTTTGACATGTGCCATTTAGGGATCTTATAGTGATCTT
The DNA here is from genome assembly GCA_014898725.1 of Jacaranda copaia. Taxonomy (NCBI): domain Eukaryota; kingdom Viridiplantae; phylum Streptophyta; class Magnoliopsida; order Lamiales; family Bignoniaceae; genus Jacaranda; species Jacaranda copaia. The sequence goes on from JACGDI010005603.1 coordinate 843,220, forward strand.
TGTTTGTTAATCCAAGCACCAAGAGTCTTACTATAGTACATGCTAAGGGTCATAGTCTAAGTTGTTCTTTCATGCACATAGGATCTTACCATAGTGCATACCCAAAATCTTATTATTAAGCTGCTGCTCCATGCACTAGGATCTTACCATAATGTGCCCCCTGTATTTTAGCACACCCCATTAATTTAGGTGCCTGAGATCTTACTACAGAGCACGCCTAAGATCTTACTGAAAGTCGAGGTTCTGCAAGTAAAATCTTAAAGCAAAGCATGCCTAGGGTTTTATCACTAGAATGTCATTTCATACACCTAAGGTCCTACCACAAAGCACGCTTAGAGTCTTACAATTATCATCATTCCTAAGTCCCCATTTGCAAGTCTTGTAGTAATATTGTCCTATTTCATAGAGAAAGCCTCTTGGGGTTTCCTATAATTCCAAGAAGAATGCCCCTTAGGGTTTCCTAGAAAGATGTTCCATAGAAGAAGCCCCAACCCCTTAAAATCTCTCATGGAGATGTTCCGTGGAAGGAGCCCCTGGGGTTCTATAATGTTTGCCTTGTGAGAGGTCTACTAACAGTAAATAAAAGTATGTGTTAGGAAGAATTAAATACCTCATTAAATTTGAAATGACAATTGCCATCGGACAAACTTTATTTATAAAAAGAAAAGGCTAATCTAAAGCTATCATGAATCAGATTCAACTGTTAGAGAAAAGCTAGTCTAATGAATAAACAAACTTCCCAAAGGATGCATTTCTTTAGTTGGGGGCACTCTCAATTTAGGGCATCCCTTTCCATTATATGTTATGCATTCTGCATATTCTTGTGTTCACGATCTCTATCCTTCTGAGGGATCTTCCCTATCCTATATCTAACCTTATAATAGAACACTTGGTTATAGTTTTTCTCTTTGCTATGTCCCCATCTTGGAGACATCTCAAGTGTAATGGGGTATTATGTGCTCCGGTCTTTCGATTTTATGCACCTCATTTTAGGTATGCGCTGTTCTGTTTAACTTTGGAAGTACTTTCGAGTTTGTCCCTTGTTTCTCCAAACTCTAGGGATCTCCACAATCCTTCAGCTAACTATTATCTTTATACCAATGACCAAGCTAAGTGGCGTTTTTTCAAAAAAGTTTCCAAGGGTAGTTCGAGTTTCCTTAAATATTATTAGTAGGTAAGGGCTTATCTAAGCATCTCTATTAGTTGTAATCTTGTTTCCCAATTTTCCATCTTCAAGATCCCATGTCTAGCTTTGGAGGTGTTTAATGGATTATCTGGGCTTTGCTCTTTTGGCTTTTCCCAAAAAAATTTCATCTTCTATATAATTACAAAATAGGTATACATTCTCCAATCTTTCTCCTGAAAAATCAAATTTCAATACCCAAAAAAATCCTTACAATTCATTTGCAAAACACCTGACTACCATATTTCAATCATTACAAATATATATATAAATCACTTTCACTCTACAAACTCAATCAAAAAGCAATTGATTTGACATAAACACAAAATAACAAACAACTCATTCTCATTTCATTTTTCATTTTTTCCTAAAATAAAAAGAAACACATGGCACATTCTCTGAATTTTTTCCCAAAAACTCATTCTCCCAAAATATTTTCTATAGTTCACCCAAAAGCCAAAAGAATAGGCCCTTGGGATTACTTCAACCTCATTGGGGTTTTCTCCAATTCCAAGCTTATATTTATCTATCTTCTTCTTTTTTGGTTGCTTACCTTTATTGTTTCTACATCAAATCCAACTAGAAAGGTGTTTATCATTTTCACTAGGCATCAACCATGCCTAATTGGAGAGAGGCATCATGGAATAAAATATTTTTGTAGTTTTCATTATCCATTGAGATCTTCTTCACCCAGGAATAGGTAGAAAAGCCGGGATTATTATAACGTTAATAAGCTTGTCTCTTCTTGATTGAAGTCTTATTTTTCAAAAGTGATGCCCAATAGTGAAGGTGTATTTTGCACACACAAGAAGCCAATTCCAGCAAGGCATGTATCTGCTTCACGACCCTTGTAAGGGGATTTTTGGCATAAGTGGATTCACTTTCGTATTAGAAATCATCAATATAGCTATGCGATGGATAGATTGTCGACCCTTTGTTATGGCTCTCTTGGAAGCTCTAATCCCCACTCTAGCATCTTCTACAACCCTTTACAATTTAGGTTTAGGTTATTTCCTAGGGTTATCTCATGGTTCACAACAAGTGAAATATACATAACTACTTTAATACTCTGAATTGCTGACTTGTGTAGTGTTGGCACTTAAGTCCCATGGAAAGTAAAGGACATGCGTTGATTTTATCAATCTCAACAAAGCCTACCAAAGAAATTTGTTTCCACTCCCATATATTGACACTTTAAGAACTTCATAACCAAGAGTGAAAGGCTAAAGTTCCTAGATGCTTATCAAGGATACAACCAGGATGCCACGACATTGGAAAATGTATGAAGTCACCAATTTGGAGCACTGCCATGATTAGATCTAGAGCTAGGTCTCAAAGTATGAACTGCATCGAAGGACACACATGCAATAGGTACCCTTTTTTAGAAGTCCTAACCTACCCATGACCCAGTTGTTGGAATAATACTTTGCAAGCCAATTAGATTGTCCTTGTAAAAACTATTTTCTTGATAAACAATATAGATTGAATGATATTCTTTATATAGCCATCTTTATCTTATGCTTTATTTCACTTCACAAACATTTGGATAAAGCCCTTAGATCATATAAAATTGTGGAACTTGGTTTGGTGATCTGGAATAAGTTTCACACGATCGTGATCTTAAATTTTTTTGAGTCATAGAATCCTATGAGATAAAGCATCTAAGATTTGGATAGACTTGCACCAACAAAATGCATAAATCCAAGAGTTGGAATTGTTTCATTCCATGAGCAACTATATAAGATATGGGTGTATGTTAGTAGGCACTTGTTAGAGAACAAGGCATTGAAGACCCACCAAAAACTCCACTAGATAGTCATAGTGGCTAGTTCTCCTACTTATGCTAGTGCATATTATTAGTCCTTTGACCTGAGAATCCATGATAACCTTATGTTCAATTCTCATGCTTAGACTCTTCATTAACCACCTAGCAGGTCATTTAGGTTGAGATTGGGAATGAGCTACTTGGCATGAAGGTTTGTGAGATCCAAAATGGAATCCAACTCCTCATTGTTGTGAAGGGTAAGTGTATCTCCTATATATTCTATAATGATTGATTCCCAAAAATTCTTGCGCAAGGTGATGTGATAAGTTGAAAAAAGGTGACGTCACATAAAGGGATCAAACATTGAGATTAGATACATAGTATCGAGGCTATTAGAAAGCTAACAAATATCTTACCCTAGGCATCTTTTAGGAGATAGGAGATGAAAGGACCGTATTTGCATGATATGCATAAAGCGATAATGGTTCTCCAAAATATTCATTTCGACCAATCAGTTGGGCTCTATAGGCTTGAGGTTGACCATCGATCATGGAGATTAGGTACTCTTTAATTAATAAGATTAATTGAATTAAGTCGATTAGTTTAAAAGGAGTTTTAAACTAAAATGAATATAAGATATTTAAAAGTCACAAGGAGTTATGAGCCCATGTCCAATGAATGGTAGGACCTATTAGGTCATACACAAAATTTAATTAGCTTCCTAATTAATGGGAAAAAAATTTCTAAGTGTTAGAAAATCAACTACTGATGGACCGATTTTATGGTGCCAACTTTAAAGGTCATTTTTGGCTTGATTAATTTAAGTGTTAAATTGATCAATTAATTTAAGGAGTTAAATTAAACTAATAATTAAAGAATTAATTATTTGGTGCCAACATGACCATCAATTAATCAAGTTAACTTAAAGAGTTAATCTAGTTTGACTTAAAGAGTTAAGTCAAAAGATAATTAATTAAATTAAATATTTTAATTTAATTAATGGGAAGAATGAATTTTGGAGGATCTATATATAGATATGGAAAGAGGGGAGAGGTGATCGGCCAAGGCATCACACCATTTGGGGAGAATTTGATTCTTTGCAATCTTCCTCCAAAAACCTCTTACAAGTATTGCATTTATGTGTTGAAAGCTTTTCTCTCTTCTTCTTCCTTACAATCTAAAATTAGCCTCCACCATTATTTTATCTATGTTCTTACTCCAACTTATAGACTGGAAATTTTGGAAAATCCAATTGGTGTGTGGATCATAACAATAGAGGCAAGGCACTTGACTTGCTTGATTTTGCAAATCCACTTGTACAAAGCCCAATTCGGCAATTTTCTATAGGGAGTTCTAGAAGGATTTTTTATCCAAATTTTTTACCAAACGTTATTAAAGGTGTTGATAATTTCCAAAAATTTTCTAGGAATTTTTTGAGGGGTTTTGGTTAGACAATTTTTGCACTCTTCCAGCTGCGCCAATTGCAGATAGTTTCTGGAATTGTGAAGAGTTCACAAGTTTCTCCTTAGATTTTTCTTTTAAAGGTAATGTTCCCACCAAATTTGAATCTCTAACATGATTTGATCCTTTTTATGCGTGTAATCACTAGTTAATTTCATGATTTTGAAATTTTGATAATTGGATCGTAGTGCCTTACTTGCTTTCAAGTGGTTTTGAAGCCTAAATCATGCTTAGATTTGGATTTTTCTTGATTGATTGATTCATGTGATGGATTAATCTAGATCACCAAATTCTCAATTCAATTTATGGATTGGATTATTTGGTTGATGTTATGTGTGGCTCCTTGATTGATGAATTGAAAACATGCTATTATGTGATTTAAGTATTAATTCATGTAGTTAGTATATTTTAATTCATAATAACTAATGTTGAATGTTGATTTGGCATTAATTGATGTTATATGTTAATATAGCATGTTGATGATTGTTCAAAATAGTTTTGGTCATTTTTGCATCTAATGAGATTGGAGTTTTATTAGAGATATTGTAGAATAAGATTCTATCTTTTTCTAATTTTTGAAGGCATGTTTGAGCATTTGAATTTTCACTTTTAAAGGTTGTTTTGAATCTGGAAATTCATTTAAGATGTGTGTTTTAATGTTCAGAACATGTACTAAATTTATTGTTGCATGAAAGTTGAGTGGAAAAAGATTGGGCATGCCTTTAAGCCCCAAAATAGGGGCTGCCAAGCAACCTTGGCCAGGTGCTATGCACATGCTATTCACATAGCCTACACTGTCGTGCACCCAGGCTGGGCGGCAATCCCTAACTTAAGGTTTTGGTGTGCTTTAAGCCATTTCTCCAACTCCTTTAATGCTCAATTTAATTTTTCACTACACACATTAGATGCACAAATGTTGTGCAAGGTTTGAAAATTATGTTTGACATTCTTGAGTGCTTTTAAAAATTAGTTAAAGTTAATCTTCCAATAATGGCATAAAAGTTATGTTTGTCTAATTATTTATTTATGAGATAAGCATTTAATTATTGAAATTTATTGTTAATTCTAGATTTATTTGTTGTTCATTTAATTGTTGAATGAATGATGAATGAATCGAGATGATCGTGAGCCTTTAATATTAATTTTATTTATCTCAAGTTGTTGAAATGGATTGTATTAAATGGGGCTTGCATACCTCTTATTCTATCTTATAAAAGATATAAGAGTAGAATTATTAGCAGTGAGGTTTTCTTTCTCTTGTAAAAGTTACAATGAGCAAAAAAGATATAATGAGGCTCAAAGACCCATGAATGTATGAGATACACTCATGTAACAGTTTAATTGAATCAACCCACTTAAAATCTATCGAGCGATGCATCTGTAGCTCTAAGTACTTCACTTGGTTAAGCTCATGGTCATCCCACCCTAGGAGCATGCTAGGCACATTTACTTATTTACACTTTCCATATCATATTAATGTATGAAATGCATGATTAGAATGCAGAGAACCTAAATAAAAAGAAAAAAAATGACGAGATCTTTATAAGGAAAAACCCTCCACTTAGAATGTCTAAGTATTTTTTTTTCAAATATTAAGTCTGAATGGATACAAATTAAAAAAGTTTTAATTAATTCAAACCTTCTACCAATAGTGTATGCCATGACGATGCTACCAAATATGTGTAATGGCACCCAAAAATGGGGGTCACACTTAGGAGAAAAGCTATGAGCATACACTTAGCATAAGATGCATCTTTAACTTAAGAACCCTCGTGCATTAGTACTCATAAATGGGGGATGTCGTGAGGTTTTCTTGAGACAAAGAAGGATTGGTAGGTTGGATTTAACACTAATTAGTATAGATGGCATACGTAAACATGGGTATATATGAAATGTGAGGCAAAATATATCAAGAGTTACATGAGATACAATTAGCAAAAGTTGTTTACCCTTTGATTGCTCGTGGATGGCACTCATAAATGGGGGTCCACTTGCAAGTCAATAGGGTCTTAATTCTCACTAATTAGTATAGATGGCACTCATACATAGATACAATCTTGTTAAGAACATTATTTCAATTCCTATTTTAGATAATGAAATATTGATTTTTCAATGTTGAATGAGAAGTTGAAAGTATTAAAGAATGGTTATTTAATTGCTTAAGGTACATTAGTTAATGAATTCTACATACTTGATTCTCCTACTCCTCCAATGCAGTTCAAATAAGTAAAAGAAAGCTAGATATTCAAAAAGATGCCATTTTATGGTATGTAAGATTTGGGTATCTCTAAAAATAGAGCGAGCAAGTTAGAAGCTCTCAAAGCACAAAAAGTTAGTGGCATTGAGGACTTTCCTACTTACAAATCTTGTTTAAAGGGAAAATTGACCAAGGCTCCCCTTGTAGGACAAATGGAGCACTCCACAAAGCCTTTGGATTTGATCTATATGGACATTTGTGGACCACTAAGAGTTAGTGGGAGAGGTGGCTATTCTCACTTCATTACCTTCATCGATGATTATAGTCAGTACAAACATGTGCATCTAATGAAGTACAAATTTAAGGCCTTTGAAAAGTTCAAAGAATATAGTAATGAAGTAGAAAAGTGAAAGGGACTTAATATTAAAGCCCTTCAATCAGATTAAGGGGAAGAATACTTAAGTACCAAATTCTTGGATATCTTAAAGAGAATGGAATTCTCTCTCAATGGACTCCACCTGGCACACCCTAACACAATGGAGTAGCCAAAAAGAGAAACCATAACTTGTTGGACATGGTACATTCCCTGATGAGTTTTTTCGATGTGCCCATATCTTTTTGGGGATACACTTTGGACACTACAGCAAAGTTACTAAACATGGTACCTTCAAACTAGGTGCCTAAAATACCATATGAGATGTGGTACGGTAAAGCACCCTTTTACCATTATCTAAATATTTAGGGATCTCTCGCCTATGTGAGATAGATAATAGAAGATAAGTCGGATAGTAGATCCATCTTGTGCAAGTTTGTGGGATACCCAAGAGAGTGTATGGGTTATTATTTTTATAATCCCTTGGAACAAAAGGTGTTTGTTTCAAGGAACGCCTACTTTTTGGAAAAAGAATTTCTATTAGATAGAAAAGGTATTATTGTTGAACTTGATGAAGTTCAAGATAATTAAGAAATCCTACAAGCAGTGGAAATAAATGAATTACAAGAGCTTTGTATACAACCTCTAAAAAGGTTGGACCAGATCAAAAAACAACCCAAAAGGTTTGAATTTTCTCATGAGATGAGATAATCAAATGATGATCTAAAGACCTATGAGAAAGCCATGTCGAACATAGATTTAGGATGTTGGCTTGAAGTCATGAGATTTAAAATGGACTCCATGTACTCAAACAAAATATAAACTTTGGTAGATCCACTAAAGGGAATAGTTTCCATTAGTTACAAGTGGATCTAAAAGTGAAAGCTTGGGGTAGATGGAGAAATGGTGACTTTTAAGGCATGACTAGTAGCAAAAGGTTACACTCAAAGACCTAGTATTGATCTCAAGGAAACCTTTTCACTGGATGCTATGCTTAAGTCCATTCAAATTCTACTTTCCATAGCTATATATTATAACTTTGAGATATGGCAAAGGGATGTAAAAACCTATTTCCTTAATGGCAACATTGATGAAGAAATTTATATAGAGCAACCATAAGGTTTTATATCCAAGGGGAGCGAGCAAAACGTTTGCGAACTCTAGAGATCCATTTATAAACTCAAACAAGCATCCCAAAATTAGAACATATATTTTGAAAAAATGGTTAAATGATTTTTCCTTTGTTAAAAATGTGTGAACCATATGTGTACAAGAAGGCTAGTGGGAGTTTAGTACAATTTATTGTACTCTATGTCGATGGCATCCTTCTTATTAGAAATGAGATAGAAATATTAGAGTGTACTAAAGCATGGTTATCTACATAATTTTCTATGAAGGATTTGGGAGAAGCATCCTACGATTAGGAATATGTATCTATAGAAATAGATCAAAGAGAATGCCAGGGCTTTCCCAAACCTATACATTGACAAGATAATAATAGATTTAGTATGGAAGAATCCAAGAGAGGATTCCTTTCCATTGGACATGGCATTGATCTCTCAAAGTCTATAGCCCCTAAGACTAAGGAAGAGAAATGAAAAATATCTCACATACCTTATGCCTTTGCCATTAGAAGCAAAATGTATGCAGTTCAATGTATAAAACTGAATGTGGCACACCTGCTAAGTGTTATGAATAAGTTCCAATCTAATCCTAGTGGGAGTCACTGGTTGGCCATGAAAATAATCCTCAAGTACTTGAGAAGGACTAAGAACTTGTTTCTTGTATATGGCATGAAACTCAAGGGCTTTTTAGATTCTAGTTTCCAATCCGATGTAAATGACCTCAAATCCACCTCTGCATTTAGATTTTGCCTTAATGGTGGTATGGTGAGTTGGAAGAATTTCAAGTAAGATACCACGATCGATTCGACCACTGAAATAGAATATATTACAGCTTTAAAAGCTACAGAGGAAGGTGTTTAGATGAAAAACTTCATTTAAAGTTGAATATAGTGCTTAGCATTTCTGAGCTAGTAGTTTTCTTTTATGACAATAATAAGGCAGTAACACAAGCTAAAGAGCCAAGGTCTCATCAGTGATCTAACACATATAAAGGTGATATCATTTGATTCAAAAAATCATTGATAGAGACGACATTCAAATGGAAAAAGTTACCTCGAAAAAGAACATAGCAAACCTATTGACAAAATCCCTAATGCAAAAATTCTGTGAAGGGTATCTTATGAAGATAGGTCTTAAGACCATAGGGCATTGGCTTTAGGGCAAGTTGAAGATTATTGAAATAGTACCATGTAAGCCAATGAGATTGGCCTTATAAAAACTATTTCCTTGTTAAACAATCTTTGATTGAATGATATTCTTTATGGGCAAGTTGAAGATTATTGAAATAATACCATGTAAGCCAATGAGATTGGCCTTATAAAAACTATTTCCTTGTTAAACAATCTTGATTGAATGATATTCTTTATATAGCTATATTCATCTAATGGTTTATTTCACTTCACTAATATTTGGATGAAACCTTTAGTCACCTGAGATGCAGGACTTGGTTTGGTGATCATGGAATAAGTCTCACACAGTCGTGATCTTAAATCTTTCAAGTCATAGGATCTTATAAGATGGGGCATCTAAGATTCGGATAGACTTGAACTAACGATGCATAAATCTAAGAGTTGGAGATTGCTCCATTCCATGAGCAACTAAATGAGATATGAATGTATATTACTGGGTGCTTGTTAAAGAACTAAATACTGAAGACCCACCAAAGAATCCACTAGGCAAGTCGGTAGTAGCTAGTTCTCTTACTTACGCAAGTGCATATTATTATTCCTTTGACTTGAGAATCATGATAACCTTGTTTAGTCCTCATGCTTTGACTTTTCCTTGACTACCTAGTGGGTCATTCGGGTTGAAATTAGGTATGAGCTACTTGGCATGGAGGTTGGTGAGATCTAAGATGAAATCTGACTCCTCGCTGTAGTGAAGGGTGAGTGCATCTCTTATGTATTCTATAATGATTGATTCCTAAAATTCCTTATGCAAGGTGTTGTGAAAATTTGGAAAATGAGTTTTCCAAAGGTAAGGTCACACAAGGGGATCAAACATTGAGAATAGAGATGCAGTATAAAGGTTATTAGGGAGCCAACAAATATATTGCCCTAAGCCCCTTTCAGGAGGTAGGAAACAAAAGGACCATATTTGCATTGTACGAGTAGAGCGATTATGGTTCTCTGGAATATTCATTTCGATCAATTAGTTGGGCTCTATGGGCCTGAGATTGGACATCAACCATGGAGAATGGGTACTCTTCAATTGATGAGAACTCTTCAATTGATGAGATTAATTGAATTAAGTCAATTAATTTAGAAGAAGTTTTAAACTAAAATAAATATAAGATATTCAAAAGTTACAAGGAATTGTGAACCCATATTTAATGAATAGTAGAACTTATTAGGTTATGGAAAAAATTCAATTAGCTTTTTAATTGATGGAGAAAATTTTCTAAGTGTTAGAAAATTAACTCCTAATGGATAGATTTTATGGTGCCAACTTTGAAGATCGTTTTTGGCTTGATTAATTTAAGTGTTAAATTAATCAATTAATTTGAGAAGTTAAATTAGACTAATAATTAAGAAATTAATTATTTAGTGCCAACATGACCATCAGTTGGTCAAGTTAACTTAAAGAGTTAAGTTAACAAAATAATATTAAAGAGTTAAGATAGTTTGACTGAAAGAATTCAGTCAAAGGATAATTAATTAAATCAAAATTTTTAATTTAATTAATGGGAAGAATGAATTTTGTAGGGAAAATTCAAATGAATAGTTTATTTGAATTAGCATTTTAATTAATTCGAAATTAGATTTCAAATATTATTAAAATACAAATGAAATTCAAATGAGATTTGAATTTAATTTGCCCACTTGGCACCCCACTTAGCCACCATTACCCCTTTTATGGAATGTGTGATGCCACCTTGACATCATACCATTCAACATCTATATATAGATATATAGAAAGAGGATCAGCCAAGGCATCACACCATTTATGAAGAATTAGATTTTATGCAATTTCCCTCCAAAAACCTCTTGCAAGCATTGCATTCATGTATTGAAAGCTTTGCTCTCTTCTTCTTCCTTCAGACATAAAATTGGCCTCCACCATTATTATATCTCTAGTTTTACTACAACTTATAGACTATAGATTTTGAAAGATCTAATTGATGTGTGGATCATAACAATAAAGGCAAAGCACTCAACTTGCTTGATTTTGGAGATCTACCTACACAGAGTTTGATTTGGCAATTTTCTATAGGATGTTACCTAAGGCCTTTTAATCCAAATTTTTATAGAGAGTTTTTCAATATTTTGAGAAGCTCTAGTAATTTTCTTCAAATTTTTGGAATATTTTTGGTTGGACGATTTTTGCACTCTTCCAATTGCGCCAGTTGCAAACAGTTTCTAGAATTGTGAAGAGTTCACAAGTTTTTCCTTGAATTTTGGTTTTCAAGGTAATGCTCTCACCAAATATGAATTCCTAGAATGATTTGATCTTTATTATGCTTGTAAGAACTAGTTAATTTCATGCTTTTGAAGTTTTGATAATTGGATCCTAGTATCTTACTTATTTTCACCAGGAGATGTTGAAAGCTATATTAGAAATCGCTACTCAAGCTCTAGTCAAAGTAGTAGCTTAGTATGCTCGAGAAAGCCACCCTCGAAAACCTTAGCAATCATCTCACATAAGCTAGGGGACTTCATCCACTCTTGAAAGGATCAAAATAAAGAACTGATCCAAGACGTAGCACCTTTCTCTCTTGTTCACCTTACTAAGGAGACACATTCTTCACTTGGAGTGGATTCCACCCAACTTGTGCCCTCAAATGTTGGGGTTCAAACATCTTCCATGGTGTCGTGACAAATCAAAAGAGCAAAAAGTCAACATCATCATTTTATTGTTGCTCCTACTATATATAGTCTATTTTCCCAATGATGCTAGCACAAGCACCCCCCTATAAAATAAGGATAACTCAACTATCAAAATCTGATGGAGTTGTAGACCCTCAAAAACACTTGGGCAACTTCTTGACAAGAATAGAGCTTAATATAGCTAAAGCCAAGAGCCTCATGCGTAATGAGAAGTACACTCATATAAAGGAAATCAGTCACTCATAAAGCTCATGAAGAAAGGCACATGATGAGAGGAGTAGTGACTATAAAGAGCATGGAGATTAGAGATGTAACCTTCCTTGTATGCTTACCACATGCGCACCTTATGCTATATTGCAAAACATAATGATGACAATAGTATTGTGATGCAATCTCATTCAGCAACTGTCCTCGAAGACCCCAGCTAATCCTAAAAAGCATAATCTAAATAATTGGTGCCATTTTTACCATGCAAGCAAACACACCATGGAGAACCATTGCTATTTGAATGAAGAAGTCAAGAATTAACTCAAAGACGACACATTAAGAAGTATATGACTTAAAAGAGATTTAGTCTAGACAAAAAAGAATGAAAGCTGTAGGTGGAGATCAAGCACTCAAAGAGCATCAATGCCACCACAATCCTGGTAATCTCCCTGAAATAAGAGTCATTTCAATAATATCTAAAGAGCTAGATAGACGAAATAAAGACAAAGGTATGGTATTAGACATTCACTTTGTAGACACATGTACATCCTAAGATACTTTTGGTGATGACTAAAATGCATTCTTGATGACAACTCTCCATGATAAGTGTTTACTTTAGTTTGTTTTCTACCATAACTTTCATTCTCTCTTAGATTTAAATAAAAAGCCTACCCATTCGAGGATGGTACTCTTTCCTCATTCTCATTTCTTTAATAAATGTGGACCTTCTCATGTTCTCCATCTTACTGCGCCTTTTCTATTTTGAAAGGATTAATGTCTAAACCCAACGATTTAAAATAAGGATAAAGGTAACAATGAATTTTGTAGTACAAAGCATCTTTTAGACATAAGCCCACTATAAGTTTCTTCAAGGAGTACTAGGAGTACAAAGTAATAACTAGGCTTAATCCCATTATAAAGGTGGCTTAAGGTACACGGTAGCCAATGTAATTTTACTATAAGCCCCCAGTAAGGTATGTTGTAGTCGACTTCTGCAAAAGTCTACTCAAGGCTCCCTTAAAAGTGAGGTTCCCCTTAGGAGTATATAGCAACCTCTCTAAAAAAGTCCATTAAAGGCTCCCTCATGAGCAAGGCTCCCCTTAGGAGTACATAGCAATTTCTCTAAAAAAAATTAACTACAAGCTTTCACAAAAGCCAACTCATTTTAAGAGTATATGGCACCCATTAAAAATGCCTATTATTGGCTTTCTTCAAGAGTATGTGGCACCCTTTATAAAAGTTCACTATGCCTCTCTCTGGAAGTAAATGGTATATCTCAAAAGCATACTATCGATGCCCTTCAGGAGCATTTGAAGAAACTTGCTAAGTAATATTTTGAAAAACATTTACATCATCAAGTGATAGAAGTCTTAAGTCCTTACAAATGAGAGGGTGGCAACATCTCAACATTTATCAAAAATATATACAAGGATAAATCTCTAAATCAAACGACTTTGCATGTTGTTGCCTATTTATTGTGAAACTCCCAACAGACCTATGAACACATTTATTCTTATCTCAACACTTAAACTATGCTCAATTGAGCATAAAATTAACTTTCCTCCCTTGGAAAACTCAACACATGAATTGTGTTACCTTTTGGAGGGAAAATGGAAGCATGGAAATCTCTAGCATGAGTCTAGCCACCTTGGGATATTTATAGTGTGAATGGAAGCTATTGGAAGCTTTCTTCACACTTTGCCCACTTGTGCCAACTTACTAGATTCAATTCTAGCTTGAATTGAATTTTAATTTCATAAATTAAAAATATCAACTCATTAATTCAAATGGACTCTTCCATTTTATTTTCCCTTCAAAACTCAAATTCCCTAGCTAATTAAATTAGCTCTTAATTTGATTAGTTTAACTTAACTCCTTAACTTAATTAAATTAACTTAACTTTTTAAGTTGACTTTAACTAATTTAATTGGAGCCATTGTCACATAGCTCCAATTAAATTAACTCCTTTATTTAATTGGCTAAATTTAACTCTTTAAATTATTTTGATTAATTTAACACTTAAATTAATCAATCCAAAATGATCAATTGATAATTAGGTAACTTAGCCTTTTTTCCTTAGGCAAGAGTCCCCTATTGAATTTTCTAACTCCTTAGAAAATTTCTCTTATCAAATAAGAGTTTTCTTAGACTTTTGTGTGTGACCTATTAGGTTCACCGATTCTTTAGACATGGACTCACAACTCTTTGTGATATTTTGAATATTAAAAATATTTGAATTAGTTTAAACTCTATTAAACTAATAACTCTATCAATTAATCTCCATTAATTAGCAACATACCCATGGAGCCCAATGAAATAGATGAATGAATTATTTTGAGGTGAATCATTTCTGCTTATGATTGTCATGCAAATATGATCCTTAATAGTTTCGATACCTATGTATCTATTCTTGATGTTCAATTCATCATTTTGACCTCAACATTGAAAAACTTCTTTTTCAAATTGACATATCACCTCATCCAAGGATTTCTTGGAACCTATCATCTTAGAATACACGGAGATCAACCCATTCTTCCCTTACATGAAAAATGGATCCTATCTTGAAATTCACCAACCTCCATACTTAGGTAACTTGTCCCCAACCTAAGCTTCAGGTGACCCACTATGTGTTCAAAGCAAAATCAAAATGTAAGGACATAAATATAAAGTTACTATAGAACCCCAAGTCAAATGACTAATTATATGTAATATCGTAAGCTAAAGAGCTAGTGACTACTGATGTGCCACTACGGCTATCTAGATTCTTTAAGCGGGCCTTCAGTAAACTTATTCTCTAATAAGCAACTACTAATATACATCCATGTCTAATATAGATTGCCCATAAAATGAGGTAATATCCTACTCCTTGGAATATGCATCATTAGTGTAAGTCTATTCAAGCCCTGTCTCATAAGATTTTATGACTTAGAATATTTAAATCATGGTTATAGAGATTTGTTTCATAATCACTATCATATATGCAACCAAGGCTCATAGCCTAGTATGATTTAAGGGTTCAACCAAATGCATGTGAAGAAATCATAAATGCATCAGATGAAGATGGCCATTTTATTGCATATCATCTAATCAAAATTGTCACATGGAGTAGTTATATATGCCAATCTAATTAGCTTGTGGAGTACTATTCTAATAATTTCCCTCTTGATCTAAAACCAATTCCCTATAATCTTTAAGCCCATATTTTTAAGATATCTTTCAAAGACCTTTTGCATTAGTGGTTTAATCAGTGGATCTACTACATTCTCTTCCAATGCAACTCTTTCTACTCGGATGTCACCTCTACTAATGATCTCTCGAATCAAGTGATATCACTTGGAAATATGTTTAAACCGTTGATCAGATCTTGGCTCCTTGCTTAAGCAATGTCTCCATTGTTGTCACAACAGACAACTATTAGCTCTTGCATGCTAGGTACTACATCCAACTTTTGGAAGAAGTTTTTCATCCAAACACCTTCCTTTATGGTGTCCAATGCGACAATATATTCCACCTCAATGGTGGAATAGGTTGTGATGCCTTTTTTGGAGCTCTACCAACTCACTACACTGCCGTTAAGGCAAAATATAAATCCAAAAGTGGATTTTAAGTCATCTTCATCGAATAGGAAACTAGAATCTGAAAAACCTTCAAGTTTCAATTCTCCATTCCCATATATTGGAAACAAGGCCTGAGTTCTTCTCAAGTACTTAAGGATTTTTTTCAAGCTTTGTAGTGACTTACTTGGATTAGATTGGTAGCAACTCATAACACTTATAGCATGAGCTACATTCGGTCTAGTACATTGAATTGAAGGAACATGAAGCACTAGGATCCAATAATCAGAACTTTAAAAATTGAAAATAACTAGGCTAATATGTTGCCAAGGATCTAAACATGCCTTTGATTTAGATTTGGTTGGAAGAATACCTTGATTTTTAGAAAATCAAATGAAGGTGGAAGAAGATCTCAACTCCTTGAATCTGTCTTCCAGTGCCACAGCAGAATCCGATCAACGTTTGACCAGGCAAATGAACTCTTATTTAAGTGAAACTTGTACTAAAAGATCACCAACTCTTTTATGCATCTTCAATCCAAAAATCATCTCAATAAAAACTCGGAAAGACCTCCAAAGGTCGCTCCAAACTTACTGCCAGAAACTGGATCTCCAAAAGGGATAGCAATCCAATTGTCTTGCCTCTAATGATAAGATCCACACACCAATGCAACCCCTATTCTCCTCAATATTCATAGGATAATAAAGAGAAGAATATGCAAGTATGAAGGCTTTATTTGGAGGTGGGATAAGAGAAGAAGTGAAGCTTCAACACGTGAGGCGACACTTGAAAATTGGAGGGAAAGTTTGAGAGAATCTAATTCACATAGAATGTGATGTCTTGCATCTAATTGCAGCTGGATGCCCCTTTCTATATCTATATATAGAGGGAGGATGGTGTGATGTCAAGGTTATATCACACCTTCCTCAAAGGGAGGACCGCCCACTTGCCTTGCAAGTTGGCATGCATGTGAACTATGTGTGCCTTTACATTTCATTTGAAATCTTCATTTCATCTCATGAAATGTCATCCAAATAAATTCTAATGCCACACCAAATTGACCTTTCATTTTAATTTTTCCTCCAAAATTAATTCTCCATTTTAATTAAATTAAACTCCTTTAATTTAATTAATCATCTTGACTTAACTCTTTAAGTCATTTAGCTTAACTCCTTAAACTAACAATTGTTAACTTAACCCCTTAAGTTAGTTTGACCAATTGATAGACATTTGGCACCAAATAATTAACTCCTTAATTATTGGCCTTAATTTAACTCCTTGAATTAATTAGATCAATTTAATAGTTAAATTGATCAAGCCAAAAATGACCACAACGTTTATGTTAATCGATCGAGAGAGAATTTTTCTAACTCTTAGAAAATTCCCCTTCATCACCTAGGATATGCAATTGGCTTTTATGTGTGACCCATTAGGTTCTACCATTCATTGGGCATAGGCTTACGACTCTTTGCAACTTTGGAATAATAAATATTTACTTTGGCTTAAACTCCTTTAAGCTAATCGACTCAATTCAATTAATCTCCATTAATTGAAGAGTACCCAATCTCTATGGTCAATGTCCAACTTCAAGCCCATGGAGCCCAACGTTTGGCCGAAATAAATGTTTTTGGAGAATCATTCTAACTTTATGCATACCATGTAAATACAATCCTTCTGTCTTCTATCTCCCTAAAGAGACCTAGGGCAAGATATTTGTTAGCTACCTAATTGCCTCGATACTATAGTTTTATTCCCAATGTTCGATTCTGATTTATGAAATCATCTTTCAAAAACTCCTTTTCCAAATTATCATACTACCTTTCATAATGACTCCTTGAAAATGATTATTATAGAATATATAGGAGATGCACTTGCCCTTCACAGCGACAAAGAGTTAGATCCCATCTTAGACCTCACAATCCTCCTTGTCTAAGTAGCTCATACCCAATCTCCACCTGAAAGACCCACTACATGATCAAGGAAGAGTCAAAGTAAGAAAACCTAAACATAAGGTTACCATGGATCCTTAGGTCAAAGGACTAATTATATACTTTAGCATAAGTTGGAGAACTTGCCACTACTGACTTATCACTATGGCTATCTAGTGGATTCTCTGGGTAGGTCTTTAGTGAACTTGTTCTCTCTAACAAGCATCCACTTATATGTACCCATATCTTATATGGCATTGCTTATGGAATGGATCAATATCCAACTCTTAGATTTATGCATCGTTAGTGCAAGTCTATTTGAATATTAGATGCCTTTGTTCTCATAAGATCCTATGACTTGAAATATTTAAGATCATAATAATGTAAGATTTATTCCATGATCACCATCCAATACACAACCAAGTCCCATAATCTTGTGTGATCTAAAGGCTTCAACTAAATACTAGTGAAGAAATATAAGCATAAGATAAAGACAGCCATTTAAAGAATATCATTTAATCAAGATTGTATCATAAGTGAAATAGTTTACATGCCAATATAATTAGCTTGTGGGATGATATTCCAACATAAACAGCATACATTATGCTTCCAGTAGTGGATACATAAGGTATGTAAGACATTGCTTTCTCTTCTCCTTGGTCTTAGGGGCTAAAGACTTAGAGAGAAAAATGTCATGTCCTATTAGGAGGTATCATCTCTTGAATTCCTTTATACTAAATCTTTTTAGTATCTTATCAATGTACGTTGATTAGAAGAGCCCCAACAATCTCTTGGATATATCTCTATAGATTTGTATTCCTAATACGAATGATACTTTTCCCAAATCTTTCATGGAGAATTGTGAACATAATCATGCTTTAGTGCACTCTAACATCTCTTTCTGATTTCCAATGAGACAGATGTCATGTCGACATAAAGTATAATAAATTGTATTGAACTTCAACTAGCCCTTTTGTACACACATAGTTCATATACATTTTTGTCAAAGCAAAATGATTTGACTATCTTATCAAAATGTATGTTCCAATTTTGGGATGCTTGCTTTAGTCCACAAATGGACCTTTAGAGTTTGGAAATCTTTTGCTCACTCTATTTGGGTTTAAAATTTTGTATTCATATAGATTTCCTCATGAATGTTCCCATTGGAAATGCGATTTTTATATCTACTTGCCAAATTTCAAAGTCATGGTAAGTAGCTATGGCAACTATAATCTTTATAAACTTAAGCATAGTGATCGATGTATAGGTTTTCTCAAAATCAATACCAGGTCTTTGAGTATAATATTTTACCACTAGTCTTGCCTTAAAGGTCGTTACCTCCCCATCAACTCCTAGCTTACACTTATAGATCTACTTGTAACCAATGAGTGCTATAGCCTCTGATAGATCTACTAAAGTCCATACTTTGTTAGAGTATATGGAGTATATTTCTAATTTCATGGCCTTAAGTAAATAACCCAAATCTATGTCCCACATAGCTTCCTCGTAGGTCCTTATATCACTATCTATTTGCTCTATTTTAGGAAAAGATCCGAACTTTTCGGGTTGCTTCTTGATTCAGTCAAAACTTCTAGGAAGTTGTATGTTAGGCTCGTTATGCTCTCTTGTTTGTATTGTTTGTAGGATAGTTTAATCATCTTGAATTTCATCAAGTTCAACAATAATGCCATTTCTACCTAATAGAAATTTCTTTTCCAAAAAGGTGGCACTCATAAAAAAAATACCTTTTATTTTGAGGGATCATAGAAATAATAACCCAAAGACTCTTTTGAGTATCTCACAAATTTGCACAAAATGGATCTTGTATCCAACTTATCTCTCCTTAGTCTCTTAATGTAGGCAGGAGATCCCCAAACTCTCAAATAAGAATAAGAGGATACTTTGCCAAACCACATCTCATATGGTATTTTTGGCACCAACTTTGAGGGCATTATATTTAGTAGCCTCACCTCCATTTGAAAAGTGTATTGCTAAAAGGAGACAGGGACATTAGTAAAGCTCCTCATGGATCATACTATGTCTAATAAAGTATGATTTCTTCTGTCAACTACTCCATTATGTTGGGGTGTGCCAAGTGTAGTTCATTGTAAGAGAAACCCATTCTCTCTTAGATGACACAAGAATTCGATACTTAAGTATTCATCTCTTCAATTTGATCGAAACATTTTGATACTAAGTCCTAATTACTTTCTATTTTATATTTTCTCTTTGAAAAGCTTCAGACTTGTAATTCATAAGATACACATGTCCAACTGAGTAAAATTATCGGTGAAGATTATAAAGTATGAATGGCCTCCTCCTGCACTATCTCTTAGTAGCCCACACACGTCCATATGGATCAAATCTAATAGACTTGTGGATAGCTCTGTTTGTCCTACAAAATGAGCCATGCTCATTTTCCTTTTTAAACAAGATTCACAAATAGATAGAAGCTACTAATTTGTTCATCCTTTTTTTGGAAATATGTCTAAGTCTTGTATGCCAAAGGTATTCATTTTCTTGGTAATCTAACTTTCTTTTATTACTTTGTTGAATGTGCATAAGTGATTGTTGAAATTCCAAAATATATAATCCATTACTAAGTGTACCAATTGCAATTAAAGAACCATTCTTCATTACTTTCAATTTCTTATCTAAGATAAAAAAAAATCAAATCTTTCATTACCTAAAACATGAATTGAAATAATATTCTTCACAAGATTAGGTACATAGTAACAAAGATCGAATACAATAAAGGAATTTTCTAAGTCCAACTTTATAACACTTTCAACCTTGGTTGCAATTTTTACACCATTGCCAAGGTATAAGATCAAATCCTCATCACTCAGACTCTTTCTTCTTTCCATCCTCATAATGAATTACAAAGGTGAGAACCACATATGGTATCCAATACCCATGAGAAAGAATTGGTAGTTAGGTACACTTTAATAAAGTACATATCCTTTCTAAAGGTTGTAAGATACTCCTTGTAATTTCACTTCTAATAGCCTGTTTCACCATAATAGAAACAAGTGGCATCCTTCTTATTCTATTTTTTTCTTCTTAACCTCTTTGAATGGATTTCATGCCTCATTTTCCTTTGAAGAAGAACTTTTCTTCTTCTTTCCTCATTTCTTCTTTTCCCTAAGACCTTCGGACTCAGAGGAGGAAACAAACATTAAAAGTTTGTCCTTTTTCATTGTCACCTCTATAGTTACCCACATGTTTATCAATTTGTTGATCATGATTTCTTATTTGGACATATTAAAGTTCATCATGAATTGGTCAAATGAACTTGGCAAAGATTGGAGGATCAAATCCATAAAAAGGTCATTATTCATAACTACTTCCAAAGTAGTGAGCTTCTCAATAAGTCCAATCATCTTGAGACCATTATCATGGACATTAGACCCCTCAATCATCCTAGCCTTAAAGAGCTCCTAAGATAGCATGTATCTCGCATGCCTACTTTGTACACCATATAACTCTTATAGGTACAAATGTATCTCGACGACACTTTCATGTGCTCATGAGACTTTTGCATCTTAATGGACATGGAGGCCACCATGAGGCAACAGGTTTAGAGGTCATCCTTTACCCATTTTGTGAACATTTTATGGACCTCTTGATCGGTATCCTCACCTATGGTATTCGGTCGACTTTGAGATAATACATGTCATTGTCAAAGTCAAGAACAATTTTGAGTTTACGAAGCCAATCATGGTAGTTTGGCCCAATTAGTTTATTGGTTTCCAATATGATGCTTAGTGGGTTTTTAGCCATGTTTGAATATTTTCCAAATCTACAAAGGCGAAAAAAAGAATGCAAGCATTTGATTGAATTTGATATTGAAAACATGTTAATGGACTTTGAAGCAGTTTTTTTCTCACTATTTTATCAAATTCCTTACCCTCTTAGGAATTTGGAAAATCACATTTCCTAGTGAAAATCAAGGTCCAAAGGCATCATTTGTGGACCAACAACTTGTGAGACATCCACTCATGATCCTAAGGTAGGCAACTATTGCCAATTACATCTCTATACAACACTTGATGCGTTTTACCTCATTTTTCATATAGACTCACGACTCATCTGACATTTATATTACTAGGTGTTAATTCAGACCTACTAATTAAGTTGTAATTATAAACTCAGCCATGATCATTCAATGTCATGGTGAATTTCAAATTAAAGTGTATCTTATGCCAAGGTGGTGATCATAGCATTACTTCGATAGTGTGTCCCACAACTCATGAACCGACACAAAATTAAGGTAGCATCTTATGTCACTTGCCTATTTGTAGAAGGCTTGGAATTATTAAACCCAATTTAATATTATCCAATTTTGACTTAATATTTTGATAAACTTAGACTCCTCTAAGTTTGAGGGATTTTCTTACTTGGAAGATCTCATCAATGGATCCTTAGGTTAAAGGACTAAATATATGCACTAGAATAAGCAGAAGAACTTGCCACTATGGTTATCCAGTGAATTCTCCTAGTGGACCTTCAGTTAACTTGTTCTCTAACAAACAACCACTAACATGCACCTATATCTCATATGGCTTTGCTCATGAAGCAAAACAATATCCTATCCTTGGGTTTATATATCATTAATGAAAGTCTATCTAGATCTTAGATGTCTTGTCTCATAAGAACCTATGACTTGAAAGATTTAAGATCGTGACCATGTAAGACTTGTTTCATGATCACTACCTAGTGCATGACCAAGTTCCATAGTCTTATATGATCAAAAGGCTTCAACTAAATGCCAGTGAAGTAAGTATAAGTATAAGATGAAGATAGCCATTAAAAAAATATCATTTAATTAAGATTGTATCATAAATAAAATAGTTTACATGCCAATCTAATTTGATTCTTCTATTTAAAAGTATAGAAAATTGATCTATTAACACCAAAAACAAACCACTACTAGAATTGAAAAATGAGTATCTTTTCTAATGCTCTGATCAAAAAATGTAAAGACTAAAGATTTCATCTGTACTTTCAATTTGGCTCCTGTATGTACTTTCTCTAGTTTTCAATTCTTTCTCTCACGTGCCTCATTAGCCTTAGCTAGCTCTTTCAACTTAGAGCATGTTTGGCTAAATTTATTTAAAATATCTTGTAAGCTCCTGCATCTTATAAGATGTTTTTGGGGCTTATAATATGTTAAATCTTATTTTTTATATAAGTTGTTGAAGTATTTGGATAAAATAATATTTTGGAGTTTATAAAATGTCAGTAATGGCAATATTGTAATTAAAATGGTTAAAAATAATTGAGATTGTTAAGATCTTATAAATAAGTTAGGGTTTCCTTATTTTTTAAAAGAGCTTATAAGATGCTAACATCTCATTTTAGAATCTTATAAGTTCCTTTTTAAAAAAAATTATGAAGCACTTTTTATCATCTTATAAGCTCTTAAACAAGGTAAAATTCATTTTGGTCCCTGAGGTGTTAACTCAAATGCAAAATGATCCCTATTATTTTAATTGACTTCAATCTCATTCTTTTGGCCATTCCCCAGCTATATATTCGACCAAATTGCCATGTATTTTAGTAATTGTCCATTTAATAACTAAACTAATAAAAAGTCAAAATAAAATATGAAGCCATTCATTTTTATGGGATAATCTAAACCAAAAACAAAAAACCAAAGGCAATATGTATGATTTATTTTCAGTTTTTTTTTTAATTTAGTCAAATTTATTTTATTATGCTTCAATTTCATTGTTAATATAGCTTCTCAAACTTGAAGGTAAAATCTCTTCACTTTAAGGAAAATAAACTATATATTTGTCAACTATAAGTAGATAAATAAGTTAAATTATTAAATATATTTATACTAGCATTATTTCCGTGCTATGCAGAGATTCTTTAAAATTACTATATATTAATTTAATTATTGAATAAATATAATTAAAAATAATAATGTAAAAATAAAATATCACAAAAAAAGGGTCAAGTAATTAGTAAAATTACAAATTAAATGGTAAAGTAAAATTAAATTTGATACTTTGAAATTTAGTATTTAAGAGTTTAGAGCATATAAAGACAGCTCATATACATGGTGCCATGGAAAATAAATTTCAAAATTATTCAGTGAGAAGTCAAAAAAAATTCAAAACTTCTAAAAATAAAAGTCTACAAATATTATTATATACTTTATTAAAAAGAAAAAAATATTATGCAACCAAAAATTAATAGATAGTTGTATTAAAAAATAAAAATATATGAGAAGGATACAGAAAATAAGATTAACAGCTTAAAAGTTATTGGAGAAAAACTTATATTATAATACTTTAACATTACATTAGAATTAAAAGATGATGAATACATATTTACTTAAAACTTAAAATATAAAGAATTAGATAATATATTGATTGCTAAGAATTTAAAAAAATTATTTAATTTTATTTTTTATTAGAAATCAATTAAGCTAAGATAAAACTACAATAGTAAAAATTTAAAAAATTAAACTAAATATATGAAATAATTATAATGTTAAAATCAATATGAATATATAAGTTAATGGCAACATTAATTTGACTCATAGATTAGTTATCGAATAATTAAGTGAGGAATTAGTGATAGGATATGAAGATGAAATTAGAATGTGAAATAAAATATAGAATATTGTCAATTAAGAACATGTTGATGGCAAAATTTATCGTTAAAAATGCATCTTTTGTGAAAAAATGCATCTTCCATGCAAAACTCATGGGCCACCTTGCTTTTCTTATTATATTTTTGGGATGATTTTGCTTATTATGTGTTGTGTAAAGATAGTTAAGAGGGTCTATTGGTCATTTTTTAATTTTTTGCCGGAAAGTGTTACCGAAGGATGGCAAGAAAGATGAGATTGAAAACAATTAAAAAGATATGGATGGTTTTGCAATTAAATTGGAACCTCATGGATGAAAATGAATTTTGCCCCTCTCAAAAATCTTATAAAATATTTTAAGGAGCTTATAAACTTAACCAAACACCCTCTTGATATGAGTCTCGTCCCTTCTCATTTCTTCTACCTTCCTTTTCAACTCGACTGCCTTCGTTGATTTCCTTATCAACCATAACAAAGTCATTCTCTAGTATAGTCTCATGGGTGGCTCTCTCACTTTTCACCTTTGGATTCTTGTGTCTATCATTTTCTTTGTCGGTTCATCATCAGGAGTCACATTTTTTATAGTTGTTTCTTGCTTTAGTGAACTGCCATCCCAACCTCCAGACGGCGGCCCTTGCGTTGAACTTCCACAAACTTTTCAACCTGCAGAAAGACTCAAATCATAAAGTTAAGAGGATGGCTTTACGCATCAAAGGGCAGAAGAGGAATTACGAAACTCGCCTGATTGATGCACAGCTGATAAATGCCTTTCTATCTTGCTAAATGCATAATTACTAGCAATGGCTGCATCATCCATCCATGCACTCGAAAAAGTGTTTGTCCTGCGTTCTGCCTGCCGCATCAAGTATTTGATTAAACTTAGTTACTTTACTACCGCGTTCAAAATATAATCTCTATTTCTAGTATGGATGGTTCAATTTATCTAATATTCATTGCTTGCGGTTGCGGAGTAAAAACAAGACTGAAACTGAAATTAGAAAATAAAAAGTTGTTGTCAGAACAAATATAGATGTGAAATAACTTTAACTTTATCATATATGGTTTTTAATAAAAATGTGTAATTTTTAATTATGTTTACTAATTTCATATACACAATTTAAGATTCAATTTTTACTCATACATTTCTAAAATCAATATATTAATAGTGTAAATTTAAAAAATAGAGTAAGTTATATAATCCGTCGAGCTAAATATTTGCGACTAACAATCTGAATGAATCAAATTGAAGTTGATGTAGTTTCTAGCATTGTCGGTGCGTTGGAAAAAAATGAAATGCATGAGGATTATAAATACAAGAAACCTAAAACTTAAGAAGAAAAAGGAAACATCATAATTTTAGAACTATTCACTCCCGAGTCCTAGCTGAAGCTTAAGTTTAGATACGATGGTCATTCGATTCAACGTTAATTCTATCCCTAAAACTTGTTCCTGATCTAATCGTCTGGTACGAATCAATCATCATGAAGGTCCCAGCAAACCTGTCACTATGCTCAAAGTCTTATGTTTGGAGTAAAACTTGTGAACACATTTTTATAAACAACTTCAATAATAATAATAAATGCAAGGCCATTTTCAATCTTATGCTCTTTGAAACTAAATCCCACAGGCCACAGCCAAACATGATATTATTATTCCAATAAAGCAATTCAAGAAAGGGACATAATAACTTAAAAAACCCAATCAATTGAGCGCCTCTTCTCCTCCATTCTTATTGAAATTTTACTAAGTGAAATAAGCTGATTTTGTTTTCTTTCCGTCCTTGGCTGAAATTTCGTCCATCCCGCGGGCGGGGCGGGGCGTGGCGTGGGGTTGGGGGATGGAGACTTTCTTTGTAGAAACAATTAAACGGCGGTGTTAAAAGTTTTACTTTTAGTCAACTTGTTGACTGTGCACATGGCGTCCATCCCTGCGTGCAACATAAGATGTAACAGGAATTACGAATAGAAGATCATGCTGGTATAAAAGAAATGTGAAATATCAATTAAAATTAAATAAAATAAAATTTCAAATTTTAAATTACTATTCAATGCAACGCACAAATTAAAAGTTATCAACTGTTGCAGCACATAGTTAATAAGTGGTTTAAAATGAGAATGAGAATCTCCAAATAAAGTACCCTCAATGGGTGTTTGGTTTCATTTTCAATATTCATTTTTATTTTCATCCAAAAATAAAAAATAAAAACTATCACTTTCTCTTTATTTTTATTTAAAAATTTTTTATGTTTATTTTAAATTCTTTTTAAATCTACCATATCATTCTATTATTATTCAATTAAATTTTAAATTTGATTTGACATAAAATATTTATTATCATTTTAAAATTAATAAAAAAATTAATTTTTTTTTTCTTAGACATAAAAAAATATAAATCAATTATATATATATATATATTATAATCATTACTTTGCAACAAATTATCCAAACAAGCTTGTTCTGGGACAACATTCCCAAACATCCCAACCCATTTTTCTCATTTTCTATTATAGTAAAATACCAGAAAAATTATTTGTCCTTTTCATTATTTACCAAATCACTTTAATTTCACATTCTCCCACACCCCTACCTACCTTGCACCCTACCACACCCCCGCCCCACACATGACACTCCACATAACCATCACTAATAATAATAATAATAATAATAATAATAATAATAACAACTTAGATAACGAATCTTGTCAAAAAGCTATTAATGAGGAAGTGAATAGACTTCACAAATATGCTGATAGACCTACCATGAGGACTTATTATTATCCACGCCCTACACCCCAAGATGTTCTTCATGAAGAGCAAGATTTAATTCTTAAAAATTTTTATTCGAGTAAAAATATTTATGAATGGAATTTGGATAATTTTACTGAGCGTCATATTTATAATTGGTGCATCGTTTGTTGATGTATAGTATAATTTGTAAAAATACTGGCAATTCTGATAAAACCATTGCTAAAATGATAATTACTGATTTTACTAGCAATTAAAAGGTTGGTGGGATAATTATCTTACCCTTGAAAATAAAGAAGTAATATTGTTAAACAGAAGCAGGAAGGAACTAGTGGTGGTTCTGAAAATGTTGTTTATACATTAATTATTACTATTATAGAACAATTTACTAGTAGATAAACTAATAATTCTGAACACATTAGAATCTTATTAAATGGTTTAAAATGTCAGAATCTTACATCTTTTAGGTGGTATAAAGACACATTTCTTTCTAGAGTCATGGAACTTTCTGAGTTTAATAGTACTCATTGAAAATCTAAATTTGTTGATGGTTTACCTTCACCATTTGCTAAAAGAGTTAGAAAAACCATTAGGCAAAATGAGTCTAATATTGATTATAATAAATTTACTTATGGCAACATAATTGGTACTTGTATCCAGGAAGGTTTAGCCTTGTGTAACAAAATAAATTAAATCAACAAATTAAGCGTAATAATATAATAGAAAGAAAATAATTAGGTCATTTTTGTGGTCAATTTGGTATGAAAAATTCTAAACCACTGAATAATAATCGTAAAACTCAACATGATAAAGATATTCCCTATAGGAAGAAAAAATTAAGAAAAAAGTCTCATAAAAAAGAAAGAGAAAAAGAGAGAGAGAAAAGAAAGTCTAATAAAAAACTTTATAAAAGATTTAAAAAAATATGGTGCATGTTATAGATGCGGTAAAGTTGGTCATTATGCTGATAAATGTAAAATGAAAAATAAAATTAATAATCTTGATATTGATGAGAGTCTTAAAGAAACTCTCTATAAATTAATGCTTGAATCTTCTAATGTTGATACTTCTTCTTCTGATGTTGATACTTTAAATGAATATTTTGATTATTCAGAATCTGAGTGTGATCCTTGTAAAGAAGGAAAGCCTTGTGTTAATTCTAAAACTGATAGTAGTAAATCTGATAGTGAAGGTTTGTATAATATTATTTCTCAATTTAATGAATTAAATGTAATTGATAATAATAGTACTTTGGAGTTTCTTAAGTTAATAAAAGATCCTATATTAAGGTCTAAAATAATTGATCAGATTGAAAATACCTCTTCTTCTTCTTCTAAACCTGTTGAAGAATTTGTTTATAATATTCCTAATAATAAGGATAATGAACCTTATTCTATGGCAGAAGTTTATAAAATGCTTGATAGTATAAATAAAAATAGTAATCCTACTACTATTAATGATTTAAACAAAGAAGTTGATAACTTAAAAAGAGAAGTTGCTAAAATAAAAAGAAATAATGCTTCTCAAAGATAGGATGAGAAAATTAGAAATTTCTTAAGGTAAACAAATTATGCCTAGAATTGATAATTTGTTTGATACTTTTCCTAATAATTTACAAGGTGATGATTTTCTTTTTAAATTAGAAATGGTTACTTCACAAAAATGGTTAGTCAAAATTAATCTCTTGATTGATAATAAGTTTTTGAAATAGCTAATTGCTTTAATTGATAATGGTGCTAATTTAAATTGTGTTCAAGAAGGTTTGATACCTACCAGATATTTTGAAAAGACTTCTCATATACTTTGTTATGCTAATAGTGAAAAACTTGATATAAGTTATAAATTGTCAAAAGTTTTTATTTGTAAAAATAAGAATTGTATCCCCACAAGCTTTCTTTTAGTAAAAAATATTTCTAACCAAATCATACTTGGTACCCTTTTCTTAAAGAAAATATTTCTTTTAAAAATGGTTGATCAAAAAGGTTTCATAGGAACTTTTAATGGTAATGAATCACATTTTCAGTTTATAATGGAACCTTTTTTTAGAATTTTTAATCAAATTGAGGATTTGCTTAAAGCAAAAAGTGCTCATATTAATTTTTTAAAACAAGAAATTGTTAGTCTTAATATAGACGATTAGTTAAAAAATCCTAAGTTAAAAGAAAAAATTACTTTTCTTGAAAATCAATTTTCTTTAACTATGTGTAATAAACATCCCAATGCTTTTTGGAATAGAAAAAAGCATATTGTTGATCTTTCTTATGAAGATAACTTTGATGGTAATATTCCTACTAAAGTGCGACCTTGTCAAATGAATTCTGAATATTTAGAATTGTGTAAAAAGGAAATTAATTCTCTTTTACAGAAAGGTTTAATAAGATCTACTAAGTCTTCTTGGTCTTGCACTGTTTTTTATGTTAATAAACATAATGAGCAAGACCGTGGTGCCTCTAGATTAGTTATTAATTATAAACCTCTTAATAAAGTATTAAAATGGATTAAGTATCCTATTCCTAATAAAAAGGATTTGCTGGATAGGTTATTTGAAGCTAATATATTTTCTAAATTTGATTTGAAATATGGTTATTAGCCAATACAAATTACTGAAAAGGATAAGTTTAAAACTGCTTTTAATATTTCTTTTGGCCAATATGAGTGGAATGTTATGCCTTTTGGTCTAAAGAATGCTCCTTTAGAATTACAAAATATTATGAATGATATTTTTAACCCTTATAGTAACTTTATAATTGTTTATATTGATGATATTTTGGTTTTCTCTAATACTATTGAAAATCATTTTAAACATCTTGTATTTTTAATCTTTGGATATTAAATTGAAGAAGAGCTGATTAAAGCTTTTATATTTCTAGTGGTTCCTTAAGGTTAGTTCTTATTTACTTTATTCTTATTTATTTAATTGTTTATCCTAGCCTAATGTAGGCTAAGGAGCTTTGTGTTAAACAAATATGGGTTAGATATTTCCTATATTGTCATGGTCATTTTAGTGTAGGACTATGCAGAAGGTTTTGGATCTTTTAATGAGTTATCCGAGTAGGTTCTGAAGTTTAACGACACTTCACCTATGTTTGATTTTGGATTACTACTTGTTTGCCCTTGTTAGCCGGGTTGGCATTTGTGGGCTTTGGGTATTGAATAAGATTTATTTGGTAGGCTTGTTAAATTAAGGTAAATGTTATCCTATTTTCTGACTATAGGCCAGGTTTTCGTGAACTCGTTTGAGATCTAATCCTTCCTTCATAAGATCCTGGGGGAGCAAGATGTTTAAAATGATTTTCAATAGTATTAGAGAAAATCAAAATATCATCAATATAAATAATTATAAAATTACTATAAGGGTTAAAATATCATTCATAATCTTTTGGAATTCTGAAGGAGCATTCTTCAGACCAAAAGGCATAACATTCCACTCATATTGGTCAAAAGGAACATTAAAAGCAGTTTTAAACTTATCCTTTTTAGCAATTTGTATTTACCAATAACCAGATTTTAAATCAAATTTAGAAAATATATTAGCTTCAAATAACTTATCCAGCAAATCCTTTTTATTAGGAATAGGATACTTAATCCATTTTAATACTTTATTAATATATTTATAATTAATAACTAATTTAGGAGCACCACGTTCTTGTTCATTATGTATATTAACATAAAAAACAGTGCAAGACCAAGGAAAGTTAGTAGGTCTTATTAAACTTTTCTGTAAAAGAGAATTAATTTCCTTTTCACACAATTCTAAATATTCAGAATTCATTTGACAAGGTCGCGCTTTAGTAGGAATATTACCATCGAAGTTATCTTCATAAGAAAGATCAACCATATGCCTTTTTCTATTCCAAAACGCATTGGGATGTTTATTACACACAGTTAAAGAAAATTGATTTTTAAGAAAGTAATTTTTTCTTTTAACTTAGGATTTTTTAACTGATTATCTATATTAAGAAACTCTAAAGTACTATTATTATCAATTACATTTAATCCATTAAATTGAGAAATAATATTATACAAATCTTGTTTCTAAATTATTATCTTTTCTCATTTCAGGAACATATTCTCTTATTTGAGAGTAGAAGCTCTGGACATATTAGGACTTTTAACAATATAATTAGTTGGATCAAGAAAAGAAAAAGAAGATCTAATAGATCTAGAAAATTTTAATAAATTTTTAGAACTAGATTTAAATTGAATTGAAACATCTCCATTTGGAGTTTGGATTATTTTATTAACCTTTGTCTATATTATAGGTTGAACTAGGACCGCTTTTTCCATTTTTCAATTATCAGGAAATTCAACTTCATCCCATTTTATAGGTCTCCTAGTAGTGATATGAGATTTACAAAAAAATGTTTCATTATTATGTTTATTTATCATTTTACACATAGAATTTAAAGTATATAAAGGTTTATAATAAATGCAATAACAAATACATATAGTTTCAGTATTAGGCATGTAATTATAACCATGTAATTTAACATTTAATATTAAAGCATATAAAATATTAACATCAGTTAAAGATAACTGTAAATTAGGATAAACATCAAAATAAATAGGGCCATGAGTCAAACTAGATTGTATGATACCCATAATATAATGTTTCCAATTAAGATTGCGAGCATCCCGCAAAATAGCAACAAAACTATCAGGTAGATTATTAAGAGTAAGAGGTTTAAAAGCAGTTTGAATTAAGCTAATATGAAGAAATTTATAATCAAATCGATACCTATCAATATCATATCTATGCAATAATTGTAAAAAAATATCATCTTTATCAAGAGGAATACACACCTCAATTGTTTCAACAACTTGTTTAAGTCAATTTTCTCAAAAGTACCCAATAGGTAAATTAATTTCGAATCCACTTTAGGAATAATCCATTTATTGAGAAGATCAATGTTACCTAGAAGATCTATCTCTTCCATACGACTATTTTTTATAGAAGATTTTCCTTTAAGAAAATTCATTTTTAAAAGTTATGTTAAACAAAGACGGATTGAATATCTCAATTGAGTTCACGAAACCTTAACCTATAATAAAAAAACAAAATAACATTTACCGGAATTTAACAAACCCACCAAATAAATTTGATTCAATACCCAAAGCCCCCAAACGCCAACCCGGCTAACAAGGGCAAACAAGGGGTATTAATAATAAATAAAATGATAATAATACTAATACTAGTAATGGTAATAGTAGTAGTAGTAATAATAATAATAATAATAATAATAATAATAATAATAATCGTAGTAATAATATTACTAATAATAGTTAAGGTAAATATACTACTACTACTAATAACAATAATAATAATAATTATTATTATTATTACAATTAAATAAATTTTCAACTAACAAACACAATACATAAAATATTATAATACAACCTGCTTAATAATTATATCTCTTCAATACATATACATATATATACACAATATTTTTAATTAATATTCTTATAATTAAAAAAATCTTTAATATCAATTTTCACCCCCAAATACTAACACCAAAGTAATGATGTGACATCTACAGTAAAAAATGCCTTTTTAAAAATATATTTAAACATATCAAAACTCCCAAATTTCATTTTTTACTATTTTAAAAATAATAACCAAACATCAATCATATTATCCAATTTTTATTTCACATTCTCCTATAATTTTTTTATTATTTATTCTCCCAAAACACATAATAAACACATAATAAAATCAAACAAAAAAACATATCCAAACAAAATGTGAATAATCCTATGCAAAACGCAGAACGGACCGCCAAAACGAGATTCAAATATTCAAAATACTTAAGAGACTGCTGGCCGTCTCCTATCAACTTAACAAACGAATAAAAATCAAGTATTCTATCATAAAACTCGTTTTCTATCCCTATCATTCGTCTATTATGCTGTCACCCAACCCGTCATAAACAAAATCCTCAAACTGACCTACTTCGAGCTGTACTCTGAAGATCACACAGATTGTCAATGGAGAAAAGACTCCGGTCGTCTCTACAAACCTCAGCCGAAGAATTCCTCTCATCCGCCACCAAATTGCCCTTCAAATCCTGCAAATCTGCCATCAAAACCTTAATTAACACTTTAATTAAACCCTCCTCTAATCTAATTTCCAGTCTTCCCCTCTCTCTTTGCAGTTCCATTGCACACTCCATTTCTCAATTCAAAAACCTCTCCGACTCGACCTTCACAGCGTCCCCCATTACGCCTCCGGCAAAGCGCGTCCGTAGATCCGCCCGAAACAAGAAAGTCGATGGCGTATCTCCCGCCCAACACCGCGAAAATGATAGGCAGTCAATCGCCGAACAGCTACAGGTGTATGTCTACATTTTGCATCTCTGCGTTTTCCATCCCCAAAATGTGTTCTCGGTTTCTGATTTGTTGCCCGCCGTGCAAGAGTTGCATGATAACTTAATTTTGTTCGAGTCGAACTCTGCTTTGTTGTCGGAGATCGCTAATTTATGTGAAGAGTGGTGGAAGGGGGATTTATTAGGGAAAGAAACGCTAATTTCTCAATCGCTACCAGTTATCTTGTCCCGCTCGTTGACCTTGAAGAAGAAAGTGGATGTTCACAGAGTTTATACGCTTCGGGATGCTTTAACGCTGTTTGATTTTGAGGATGAGAGTATTGAGGACTTAAAGAATTTGTTGATTCGCTGTGTGATTTCGCCTTTGTATTTGAAAACAGAGGAAGGTAGGAAATTCGTTGCATTCATGTTCGGTCTTAGTTTGCAGCTCACGAAGGAAGTGTGTGCTATGATAAAATCACAGATCCCATTTGGGCGGAAATCAATGTTGGAGGCATACGGTGAAATTATTTTTAGAGCATGGAAGGCAGTGGAGGGGGGATGCAAGTATGAGATTGAGAATGGACTTTTACAAGGGCTAGTGGAGATTGCTATATATGCCAGCTCGGCAGCATTAGCAGCGTCAATTAGAAGGATTTTGGGAGGTTTTGTTAATCATCGGATGACAGAGGGAGTAGAGAAACTGATTTTTTGTCTGGCAGAGCCAGTGATTTTTCGGTCGCTACAGGTACTATATTCTATTTTGTAATCTTAATCAAGACGTTTGTTGAATATACTTCTTGTTTCTAGCAGGAAATCTTCTGCTTTTGATGAATCGTGGAGTATGTGCTTATTTTGTCTCAAATAATAAATAAATTCCTAAATCTATTATAGTGTCACATATGACTCTCAAGGTATGAGGGCTTTCACAAATTCATGAAAAATTGATAATGATACCTTTGGTAAACTCAAAGCTGGAAAGGAAACAAAGTTCAGCAGTCATGATTTTAAGAGAATAATTCCTAGATGAAGGTGCCCTTTTAGTCAATGTAAAATCTAATTTGCTGTTAAGTAAGAAACACATAGCTCAGACGGTTAGATTGAGTGTCATATGTCCTTATTCTTTGATAGCTGAAGAAACAATTCAAGTTGCTGCGAGTACACAGTTTAAGATTTGTGCAGTTATTGTGTATAGTAGATAAACTGGTCTTGAGTTGGTCGTTGAGATCTTGAAATGGTAATGTGCTACGCACTTAACCAGTACTTCTGAAAGTCATATGTCTACTTAAATCCTGTTTGGCTTTTCCTTTTTTTATATTCTGATCTTGCATATGGCATATTACATATAAGAGATAAACAGACTATAGCAGACTAGCCATGCGAGGTATGTCCTTGTGGGAGCATATGATAGACTAATATTGATGACTTCTAACAATCTTAGTGAGTGTTTTCTTTCATAAAATTGTAAAGTTTTGTCAAAGTACCACAAAACTTGGAGTCTACTTTCTTGTTTTCCCAGTAAATGTAGGCTATTTCACTGGATGGAGTGGAATCTGATCACTGTTGGAGCAGCGAACAAGATACCTGTTTATGTTTTCTCAGCATGAACTGAAGCATTGTTATTTCCCTCTTTAATTTATTGTTGTTCTGCATTTGATAAGAAGCATAACTAATTGGGAAGAGAAATTTTTTCTGTCCCACTCAATTTTTGCAAGATAGCACTTTCTTATTGGATTCACTACTACAGTGTAGCCCTTTCTCCCAGCAGTACTTGAAAGAAACAGATAGTTGCATGCTATGAGGAGCTGATGTTTAATTGTATATTCAATACTGCAATATTGTTTCTTCTGCAGGTTGCAAATTCAAATGTTCGTCAAAATGCATTGCACTTACTTTTGGACCTGTTTCCTTTAGAAGATCCTGATGCCACTAAGGAGGCTAAAGACATGCTACTACAGAAGCAATTCTTTCTGTTGGAGAAATTACTCACAGATGAATGCCCAGATGTGAGAGTTGTAGCAGTAGAAGGCAGCTGTCGAACTCTACATCTATTTTGGGAAATTATTCCTTCACCAACTATTACAAAGATTATTACCATAATTTTTGACTACATGGCTCATGATGCTTGCAAAGAGGTCAGAGTCTCCACAGTGAATGGTATTATATATTTGCTTGGCAATCCTCAATCTCACGAGGTCCTTAAAGTGCTTTTACCTAGATTGGGCAATTTGATTATGGATTCCTCATCAGTAGTACGTTCTACTGTTGCTGATCTGCTCCTTCTCTTGAACGACATCCGAAACTTTCACTTCCATAAGGTACAGATTGGACCTTTACTTTGAACTCAGTCATTTTTGTCAGTGGATCTTCCTCTTATTATTTCTTGTTCATTTTGCTACTTCAGGTAGTGCATTTGGATGAATTGTTTTCGGTTCTTGCTGATGACCAACCTCTTATTGCGAGGAAAATCACCAAGCTTCTTATACCATCCTACTTCCCCTCTAAAGTGACAGAGGAAGAAGCATGCAAGCGCTGTATCACTCTCATTAAAAGGTCTCCTGCAGCTGGAGCAAGATTTTGTGAGTTTGCAGCATCAGAAGGAGCATCTCTTATATCTCTTATGAAACTCTTTAAAGTTCTTATAGGTTTGACTCTATCATCCATTAAGCTTGAGGAAGAGCAGATTGAGGGTTTACTTCTTGCTGCCTGCCACCTTTGTTCAAATCTTGCAAAGGATGCATCTTTCCGGTTAGTTCTCAAGGAGGAGTTGTCTGCTGAAAAACTTAAGATCCTTTTTGCCATTGCTTCTACTGCAGGTGCTCAATCTTCTATCTGCAACATTATCTCAACAATGTCTCTGGATGCTGTAGGTGACCTTTTTGAAAATTGCATGGACTTGATTTCTAAATGCAGTGGTTTATCAGATGATGTTGAAAGGCAAGCTGAAGTGAGGTCTGCCCACAAGATGATCTTGTTGTGTGGTTGGTTTGATAATATGTTTGAAGCTCTAGTTGGGTTTCTGCAGAAAGCTGCCTGCGGATGTCATGAAAAATTTGGTGTAGAATTAGGAACTCAAAATGCTAGGTCAGCAACCAGAACAAAAACTAAATGTTCTAGAAAAATATCATCGAAGCCAAAACAAGACAATAGGAAAAAGTCATCTAACAGTAACAAAAATACATTTGTGGAAGATTATGCAATTGCTGTTGGAGTAGCATGGCAAATAAAGGAATTGCTTCTGTCCGACAATTCAAGAAAACCTATGTTAGGTTCCGATATTTTACAAAGTGCATATTTAGCGCTGAAGGTCATTTCTGAAGCTAGTGTTCTGCATTGCCTGCAGTATGGTTATTTGAACACATATCCTGTTTCTGCATACACAGCTCTGACTCTGCATATGTCTATTCATAGCATCAAGACAGATGGGAGCAGGGATTCTACACAGGCAAGTGATGTTCCTATCTACTGCCATTTTAACAAAATTATGAATGTTGTTCAACATGCATAACGTGTGGTTTTACTATCTCATATGTTATATTCAATTGTCCTATGGCACAACATAATATATTACACATTTCTGTACTTGGGGCATCTTCATTTTCAATCAACCAAAAAATGGGGAAACGGGGTACTTGCTTTTATGTTGTCGGAAAAAACTTGGAGGGTTGAACCCACATTTTCTGGACTTTCATAGGTATAGTTCCTATTAAAAGATTTTCAGCTTCACGACTGTATAAAACTGCTGCCATGAAGCAATCAAATACATTGCAAAGACCATTTCATAGGCATAAGAGGTGGCTTTTTTGTTTGTGTTGATTGGGTCTAGTTGAGAGTTAAATACTACTATTCAACGCAAAGATGGTGAAGACTGCATATCTGGCACTATATTGTATAGTTTTTTGGGAGAAACTTTTTACTACCTTTCGCTTAATTTAATGGAAATGGAAATTTGAAGAAGAAATTGGATTGAAATGAAGAATTTAATAGATACTTTTAATGAATATCATTTGCTTGTTCTTTAGGTTTCTCTTATGCATCTCCAAACAGAAAGGAATGACAGTAAAAGAATTTTCCATGGTAGTAGAAAAATATTCCCTTGAAGGTGATTTTTATACGTCTATCACCCATTCAAACATCATTCTTGTCCTCCCTGGATAGTACGCAATGCATCTGTTCTAAAATCACTGTCTTATTCTGCAGCTGGTTTAGTTCATCATTTAGTGTAATGGCACCACAACTATGGATTAAATTCACCAAAGACCGTTTGTTTTACATTAAATAAATTTATCTTTCTTATGGTGAGAAAGATGTATACGAAAAGGAATGTAAAAGCATGAAAACAACTGTTTTCATCCTCACTCACCTTCTGCCAAAGCTAGAAGATTGAAGCAAGCAGCAGAGAGGAAATAACTGATTTATATCAAGTATCAGCCATCATGGTACTTCTTCCCACGTTATCTTCTTAGATAAGAGACCTTGAAACTTAATACAATCAAGTTAAAGAGGCAGGTAAAATGCCCCTACCTGGAAAATTCTTTATATGGATGCTAGCAAGAGAGCCATGCATATAAAGTTTCTTATGTCATATAAAGTAGCCAGCCGACAGAACATGCATCAGAGCGAATAATTGTGGCTTATATTACTTACCCTTTAAATGGCGAGAGGAAACATTTGCTGTTAGTAAATTTGCAAGGTTTTGACACTGAAACAGTTGCTAATTTGGGCATCTGTTATTCTATTACCAGGCAACTATCTTAGACCTGACATTGGACCATCTGCTTCATTGTGCGTATAATCTATTCAGAGCAAAGAATAACAAAAAGTCTGGCAAGTTGCTTTCAGAATCCCTGAACACTAGCAAGATAACACCAGGATGCTGCACAGATAGCGGTGAATGTCAAACTGGTATGTTAGCCTTGTATATGATTGTAAGCTTTGTTTTCCCAGTGTTTCTCTTCCTTTTCTGAAGGGTCATAGATTGAAAGAAATTTCAGATTTACGCTTACCTTAATTATCTGCGGTTGCACCAAAGATTGTTCTGCAAAGTAAGATTATTTTCTTAATACCTTTTTTATATGCTTGATAAATTTTGTGGATAATACGAAGACAATGGTAGAAATTATTGGGTGTATATTGTTTATGTCTGAATCATCTCTCTATGATGCACATCTAGCAGATAGATATACTGAACTGATAATTGATAAATTTTGTGGATAATACGAAGGCCATTCAACATAGAAATTATTGGGTATATATTGTTTATATGAGTGTATCATCTCTCTGTGATGCATGTCTAGCAGATAGATATACTGAACTGATATGTTTATAGCTTCTCTGTCTCTCTCTCTCTCTCAAACCTACATTAACTTTGTCGATTTTGGATAATTTTGCATAGGAACCAGTTTGACTGAACGGACAAGGATATCAAATATGGTGAAGATGTTAACTGCAGCTCTGAAGTTCATTGTAGATGCAACTGCTATGAATCTTGTTCCTAACCATCAAGAAAGATGCTTGAATTTTACAATGGAAAACTTGAAATTCATCATTACAAATTTAAGAGAACACTCCATCGCTCAGTTGCAGTTCACTGAAGAATGCATAAAAGATATATTTATCTGTTTGAAAAGTTCTTTCACATATGGAGCCAAATTGCTTAATATAGTGCTTAAAACTTGTGAAGTTTCATTACCTCAAGCAGGAGCTTACAGTCTTGTCAACGAACTGTTTAACCTCATTGTTTCAGTTGAAAAGTTTCTGGGGTACGGACATGCAGCTCGTTTTATTGCAGCTGTCCAGCCATGGGTTCCTGATCTAATTCTAGCTTTGGGATCCCACTGCTTCCTGAAACAGACTCTGGATGAGGCTGTATGTTCTGATTCATCTGACAATGCCACATTCTGTCTTCCCTCATGGTTTTGCATCTTAGCAAGGATTGAACTTTGTGAACTAAGAGATACAGGCTCAGATGAGAAGACCGAGAGAGTTCAGCATCAAAAGGATTTCTCTGCATTCAAGAGACTTGTAGAAACAATGTCTAAGCTATTGAAAGCAAACAAGGAAATACTAGATGCTGTGGGAGTAATTTTCTTAACTAGTTCACTGAATGCATTACGAAGCAAGAAATTCGATATCGCATTGGGTCTTCTGCATTTTGTCTGTGTGAAGTTGGTCAGGTGTGAAAATGAAGAATGGAAAGAACTTAAGTTGATGTTGGCATCTCTTGAAGAGATCTATTCTAAAGTGGAGACAGAAGCTGAGGAGCTAGGTAACAGTGAGGATGATAAAGAAAAGTTATACAGTGCCAAGGCTTTGCTTGAACCCGTTTGGACATCTTTTATTTATGAAGGAAGGAGGCATTCAATGGAGGAAGAATAAAATAAACTTTTGTTTTGGATTTATGAACCTCAAATGAACAGATGGCTGGCTGGCTGATTTGCTTTTTATGGCAATCTCAGCAAATTTCCAGTGCCTTTATTTCTTCTTGATGCTATTCCTTTCATTTGCATGAAAGCAGGCCAAATTTTTTCCTCATTATTTCTCAATTGTGAATTCTCAGTTTTCAGCCCGTCCTGGGGGCAGCAATCTTCTTCATAATCAATGCATCAGGTATACAAACTGAAGCTGGAAATCTTGTCATCGCATGCATTTTCTTTACTGCAGCATCATATGAAATTTGGATGGACTGCTGGTTCTTGGAATTTGACCGCATAGCATAATGATCTGATCTTGTTGCATTGCACAGTATAAACTTCTTCACATCTTAACGTACTCCCTTCATCTCACCTGTACTTCACGCAGCGGCACACACACGGGCATAGTGAATTTGATAATTCTATTTTCTATTTTTTATTGTTACCAAACTTAAATAGAATTTAAGATTTGGAAAATGCAACTGTCTTTCGTTAAAACACAAGATCATGAATCTCCAAACCAAGGAGGCTCTGTCCTCAAATTGGTTAAACAACCAAGTCTCATAACTCTCAATCAAGCCCTCATCTTAATCTCCTTTGGTTATTAGATTTTTTGCCATTTAAGCGAAATATTCAAAATGCCTTGCCTGGCAGCATGATACTTGCATTATTCTCCCACAATTCCATTTTTACGTTTTAGGTTGCTTCTATTTCACTCATTGCTGTTATAGAAATCGGTTTTGCTTACTTTTCCTCTAACTATTAACATGTTTTATTTTTTGTTTATACTTAGATCCAAATTCAAGTTGGCACTTAGGCTGATATATGTTCTGTTAGTCTTCTGAAACAGATTTTCAATGTTTTTGCTTGTGAGGGAAGTATTACAATTCTAGTCCACAGCCAGTATTGCATTAATTCCCCCAAAGAGGAATTAGACATGATGGGAGGTCATGTTATAAATTTATAATTGCATTACACATATTATAAAGGTTCTTGCTAGTTACTTGAGCTTACAGTTCTGTTTTGTTTTGTTTTTAAATATTATTTTATTGTATCTATTGGTTCATGAATGAAACTAAAATTGTTCTTGCATTTTGAAAACTCATCTGTCAAACAAACGAAAAGTAGATTTAAATAGATAAAATTTGAATAACAAATAGAAAGATATAGACGTTAGTTTAATAAGCAAATAGATTGGACGCAACCAAGTAGAGTTGGAAGAACAATTCCTATGTCAATTATAACAGCAAAATTTCTTGAGCTCGAATCTTATACAAGAAAATATGAGCTGAACCAACAACAGAGTTTAAAGATATATCATCAGACCTGCTGGTGTTGGAGCTACGACAAGTATGGGGTTGACTTGTAGAACCCGCCCCAATTAACAGTCCTACACTCAATCTACATGCTAACGAACCATGAAATTAAGAATTTGTAAGAAATAATAATTTATGGATGGCTCAATCTACGAATTGCTGCCTCTGTGAATAATCCCTGTTTCCAGACTTGATTTTGGTCCTCATGGAATTCATTAAAACCAGCAAATATATATCAAATGTTGTTATGATGTATGGTATGCAGTTTGATGATGGTTGCACGATTTGAATCCCTCCGTCTCCTTGTTTCTTTTGGCACGATGTGGGCACAAGGTGATAGGCACATACTTTGCGTCTTAGACGGCAACAGTAGATATATTAAGTGAAAGGAAAAGATGTCCAAGAATTAATGTGTCATCACTGATTGATTTTCCACAGGAACATGCTTTTTCAGGGCAACAGCAATTGGCATTCCTAAGAATCCAATAAAAATGCTGACAAGCCATTGCGTGAATGTGAGAGGAGTTGTGCTCGCAAATGTCCCTAGGTATTCAATAATAATGATCTGGAGCAGTACAGTGGAACCAACAACACACACAAAAACATAGTTGTCCAGTATGCCTTCAAGCACATCTATTTTCTCCATTTCTCTTGAGTTCACTTCATTGAAGAGCTGCAACATATATTTATATCAAAACGGCATCAATATTAATTTGTACCAATTCATGAGAGAGAACTGGCTGAGTAAGAAAGAAACTTTTACCTGGCAGAAGACAAATGTGTTGAAAATAATTGTGTTGAGGACCAGTTCAGGATCAGGGCAACCATGAAGCAAGAAAATTGTCTTCCCATGGACCTGAAGGAACCATATCACCAGAAACTGATAGAGGGATTGTCCTAAGATGTTCCTCCACATGACAACGCTGATGAAGTTTCCGTTCCTTCCAACTGGAGGCCTCTTCATTAGTTCATCATTAGGAGGCTCAGTTGCCAGTGCAAGTGCACCAAGTGTGTCCATAATCATATTGACCCACAAAAGTTGAACAGCAGTAAGGGGAGCGCTTCCTGACATTTCATACGTTAAGAAAGTGAAGAAAAACAGTTTGAAAAAAACATCATAGGATGTAAAAGCAGGTCCTCTCACCAGTCCTACAAGCTGAATAGAAGTTCACTGCTAATGCAACAACGTTGACAGTCAGCTGGAACTGCACAAACTTTTGAATGTTTATGTAGACTGACCGGCCCCATTTGGCGACAGTCACTATTGTGGAGAAATTATCATCCAGAATAATGACATCAGCACTCTCCTTGGCCACCTTAGTTTCATTCACAAATGAAAACTTATAAAGACATGTATTCTAAGAAAAGACATGCTCAAAAATAGGAAACTTGAGTTCAATTTTGGATAGAATTCATACGGTCATACAACAAATAACAATATAATTTACCTCAGTCCCAGCAATGCCCATTGCAAGTCCAATATCTGCTTCATGAAGTGCCGGAGCGTCATTGGTTCCATCACCAGTTACAGCCACAACTTCATTAAATGTGGTTCTCAAGTGTTTCACCAATGTATGCTTGTCCATGGGTGAAGACCGAGCCATAACCTGAGACCAAGTTAAACATCTTTAGCCGTGGTATATATCTATGCTGATCAGCCAATAGTTAAGGAAATAGCAGAGCTCTCCTGGGCGAATACAGAATACTACATATGGAGCAAACAAGACTCTAATTTGTATTCAAATACACATACATATGTGTGTGTCTCTGTGTGTACCTGGATCTTGGGAATCAATAGATGCAATTCCTCCAATTTCTTCTCGCGGAAAATTGGACCTTCTATAGCCATACCATCATCAGTAAGTATCCCACATTCTCTAGCAATAGCTTTGGCAGTATTAATATTATCTCCAGTGACCATCCGAACAGTGACACCAGCTGAACGGCAAAGTGCAACAGACTCTCCAACTCCAGGACGTACAGGATCTTTGATTCCTACAATTCCTATACAAGTATATC
The DNA here is from genome assembly GCA_014898725.1 of Jacaranda copaia. Taxonomy (NCBI): domain Eukaryota; kingdom Viridiplantae; phylum Streptophyta; class Magnoliopsida; order Lamiales; family Bignoniaceae; genus Jacaranda; species Jacaranda copaia. The sequence continues at coordinate 886,242 of JACGDI010005603.1, forward strand.
CTGACTCTGGAATAGCATCATCAGCAGAGAATCCAGTCTCAAGTTCCATATAGGCGAGACATAGGGTTCTAAGAGCCTCACTGGCAAATTGATCAATGGTTGCCTTTAAATAATTCATAGGTGCTTCATCAAGGGGGACAACTTCTCCATCTGAATTGATCACTTTGTCACAGACAGCCAAAATTATTTCTGAAGCACCTTTGGTGTGAGCTCTTAGACCTCCTTCAGGAAGCTCCAAAACCACACCCATCCTCTTCTTTGTGGAGTTAAATGGCTCAACTTTCAGTACTTTAGATGCTTGTCTTTCTGCCTCATGATTCCCACCCAGTGATAGACCAAACTCCAAAATAGCTGTCTCTGTTGGTGTTCCTAGAATCCTGCGTTTTCCGTGCTTATTAACCACAACTTCCCCACCTGTATTGTTGAAAATTGATTGGCACAGAATTTTAACAACAGATTCTGGGAGTTGAGGGCACATTGCAGAAGCACTGCTTGGCTCGCTCAAATCTTTCACAGTCATGCAAATGCATGATTTCACCACAGTCATGCAGTTGGTTGTTAAAGTCCCAGTTTTGTCACTGCATATATTCGTTGCTGATCCCATAGTCTCACAAGCAGCTAAGTGGCGCACAAGTGCTTTGTCATTCATCATCTTTTTCATGGCAAATGCTAGGCTTAAAGTCACCGCTAGGGGGAGTCCCTCAGGAACTGCAACAACGACAATGGTGACAGCAGTAGCAAAGTATTCTAATAATTCTAAAGCATCATCTCCAGACCATTTGAAGGTTGTCCCCTCTTGCCATTTGCGGCCAATCATTTTCTGAACTAAAACAGCAAAAGTTACTACAGCAAAGAAGAGTCCTATTTTTCCAATGATTGTGGCCACTCCGTTCAATTTAACCTGCAATGGAGTTTCATCGTCCCCTCCTTCACTCAGTGTCGCCATTAGTTTACCCCATTGAGTTCTCATGCCAACAGTAGTAACCAACATCTTGCAAGAGCCATCTTGGACCTTAGTTCCAGAGAGTAGAAATGGATATCCAGTACTGATCATCACGGGCTCACTTTCTCCAGTCAAACTAGATTCATCAATCAAAACAGAGAATCCTGAAAGAAAAAGGCCATCTGCAGGGACTTGATCTCCAATAGAAAGATGCACAATATCACCAGGTAGTAGATGATAGATAGACATCCTTTTCCGGTAACCATTTCTAGTAACTTGAATGGATACTTTCTTCTTCTCTTTGTCCAAATCCCTGAATTGTAAGGATTGGCGATAATCGCTTGTTGCTGTCACAAACACCACCAGCAAGATGCTAGCAACAATTCCAAGACCGTCATGAGCTCCTTTAGGCCATCCTTCAGTTGCTATGCCAACAACCAGAGACACAACTGCACAAGCACCAAGGATCATGAGAGTCATATCCTGAAGTGCTTCCCAAACAAACACCCAAAAACTTTGAGGTTCACTGTCTTGAAATTTATTGGCCCCATATATTGCTCGTCTGCGCCTGAGGGCTTCTTTATCACTAGAGAGGCCATTAGAGGAGTCTGTGGCAAGCTTGTTCACAATGCCAGAAATCCCTCCATGAAACTTTAGCTTTTTCACATCATGCCCTTCGACCATGGATTCTAATTCATCAGCACAAATCTGAAAGCCAGCAGCCTGAACTTCCTCAGGTACAGTGTAATCACTAGGTTGCATGCCTGCAATCATTTAGCCCCAGGAGTCATTTTGTAAAAATTCACAGAACCACGGAACAGAAGAAAGAAAAATAGAAATCTACAAGAAATCTAACCTTGTATGAACTGAAATGCGGCTTTAGAAACAAGGACTGCAATTCTCAACTTCTCCTGACATTACACAAGACACGATACAATAAGGTGGCCATATCTTGATAATGGTTCTCATCAAGACGATCCCCATCATAAATAAACTCAAACAGTTGGCGGATGAAGCGTGGAGTGAAAGGATAGCAGGAAGGAAAATTCTGATAGGAAGAGCAAAGAAGTTCTCAAATGGGACTCTTAGTACTGCCGGGGGATCTCATTAAGTGATTTCATGAAATCTCTCCCTTCCTTGTTCTTGTATAATTTTATGACTGTAAACATTTTCTAAATGATCAGCCTATTTCCAGCGGAAATCCAATTGGTTGCCAATAAGATGATATCTAAGCATAGGCCGTACAGAACGTATTTCCTTAATCTTGGACATCAAAAGACAAAACAAATTCTTTACAGAGTGAATGGTTTGTTACAGACATTATGTACGTTTTTTCCCAAAACAGAAAAAGACTATTCATTCTACGAGCTAACTGGATCTAGTCAAAATTGCAAGGTTACAATTATTAAACTAGCTAGTAATGAGGAAAAAGAAAAAAGAAAAAAAAAAAAAGGAGGTATGCGTATTAAAGGTGAACCTGATTAGTTTTGCGCATGGCAGCAGCCTCGTAACGCTTGGATAGATTGGCAGTGAACCTGAAGCGGCGCTTGGGGTTCTTGACGACCCCACAGAGATCCCTCCACCTCTGCAGCGCCTCCTCCGACGAATGCTTCGGCTTTACTTCCCATTCATCTCTCCATAAACTCTCCATTTTAACCCTACCCTGATCCGAAACACTTTTACTCGCTCAATATCTGTCTATCTATCTATCTATCTATCTATCTATATTAATAGCGAAAACTCACTAAGAGTTAATTCTATTTTGTCTTTAATTAATTCTATGGTTGCTTGTTAGATTTGGATATTGAATGATCGATGAAGGTGATGAAGAGAAGCCATGCAGGTAGCCAGTACCCCACAACATGCATGCAAGTACGTACGTTTCCAATTGTATCTGATCCGAAGTTTTGGGTGCAGAAATTAAGGAAATTGTTTTAAGGTCTGCAAAATATTAGGATGACAAATTTAAAGTAAGGGAACAACGGTGGTCTTTCGCTCGTTGTCCTAAGCCTCCTCCTTTCTTGGGGGGAGGATTGAACGTGGAGTGCGGCTGTCCTTCTTTTTGGATGAATTAATAATGTAGACATCTTGTTAGTTAGCACTACCTAAGTAGCTTGGCTGAAATCCCGTGTAAGAGCAATACTGTTTTTATTGATTTATTTTAAAAAAGAAAAAAAAATTGGCAAGGTTAACTAATTTTAGAAAAACAAGCAAGAAGACTGTAAACTGGCACATGCCAGTGAATTTTTTATTTTTCTTTGTAATAGAAAAAGAAATCGGAGTGACGAGCCTGTGATAGAGTAACCATCACAATCCCCTCTCCACCGCGCGCACCTACTTGACCAGATCTCAAAATACCATCAGCAAGGCCCATCAATCACAAATCCTTACCGTCGAAATTGATATCAACGGTCCAAAGTATCCCCACAAAATCATTAGTCAATTCCGCAATATTCCCCTACAGTTCGTCTTCACCACTAAAAAATAAAAAATAAAAAATAAAAACGGAACTCTTCCAACTTTCAATTCTCTGTTCCTCTCTCGCTCTCTCGCCCGCTCTCCAATTTGCTTTTCACAGATTATCTCGATTCATCGTCACTTTCCACAGCCAGCTAGCTCTCTTTGAATTTAGGAAAATAAAAAGAAATTGAAAGCGAAAAATGAGCGTGGGACCGGGACTTTTCTCAGATATTGGCAAGAAAGCCAAAGGTTAGTTGTTTTTGGATCCAGCATTTTAATTTGTTAAGCTGTTCTTTCAATTTCTTTCTTTTTCTTTCTGGTAATTTGTGTAAGATTTATGATTTTATTTATTTTGATTTGTAGATCTGCTGACCAAGGACTACCTCTCTGATCACAAGTTCTCTGTTTCTACCTACAGTGAATCTGGAGTGGTACAATTCCTTACTTTTTTTTTTTTTGGAATTTTTCCCGTAATATATTAGGTTATCGTGTCTGTGTTGCTGTTTGAGCAACTGGAATGAGTATATATTTTTTGTGTTTTATGACTTGATAATTATTTGTTTTGATGACTGTATCTTAGGGTTTCGACTTTTCAGTATAGCTGTGCTCGTATTGAAGTCAATAAGATAATGTTATGATTAATGATAACTGGATTTTGCAGATGGGGTTTAGGCTGTGACTGGATATAGGAAAGTAACAACATTATGAGAGCTCTGATTAGGCAGTGTTTGTCAAATTATTGTCTCTTTTGAATTTGAATTTAAGGGTATTGTTCGTTTGATTCTGAAGTTTATTGGTCATCTATAATATGCCATTGCAACATCTAGTTTGGTTGAAATTTTAACATCGCCAAGGTGATAGTCTGTGACCAGGCACTAGATTTTGGGGGTTGTTCGTGGAGTAGTCTTTAATAGAATGTCTTGATGAAATTCGTGACTATGTTTTGGGAGTGGTGAAGGTAGGGAGACAGGTGCATGGAATTCAAGTGTTTCTTTTCGAGTTTTGTATCTGTTGGTAGCAACTATCAACTTTGTGGTTTGATGTTTATATAGACTTGCGCAAGATAATATTCCTAAAGCACTTTTCTTAGGCTCAGAGAGGTCACTAACTTAATCATGTTAGTTTGCACATGGTCTTATTTAAGAATGTGAAAAGAAATTCAGTCATTTTGTGTGTTCAATAAATATAATTTTGTTTTACTACTAGAAAATGCACATCTATCTGCACATCATTTTTCAATTACAAAAGAAAAATGCGGAAAAATACAGGGATAAAGAGTAATCAATAATCATTTCTCTTCAAGATGAAATTACTGCCAAATGATTGCCTTGAGTGCCCTGAGGAATGGGAACAAATGTTAGCTTAGAAGCTTTCCACACTACAATTCCTTTTGATTTAGTATTTTCCTTTAACCTGTTTCATGTTTTTGCATATATACATGGTTGCTGATGTTATGTTAAAAAAAAAAAAGGGTGAAAGGGAACTTGTCGGCTGTGATGGTGACAGGGATGGCCAATTTATTACGTCTCTTTAACTAGTGAAACTCAAACCTTTAAATAACTTATTCTTGTTTTACCTGTAAGGTTCTCATTATTTATGGTCCGTGTTGCTTCAGTCATGTGTGTCAAATAAGATCTCTAGTAGAGCACTTGACTCTTGAGTACAGTAATTTCTGATTGGTTTCTGGAGATTAATTGCCAAAATGTCTATTTTAAGTATTTAAGCTGGAATTGGATAACATTCAAAATTTTATAATTTATACTTTGTTTGGTTTCATTCCCTTAAAACATTCTCCACAAGGGGGAATGAAATCAAACATGGTTTTCTTTTTTCTCCAAAACGCTCAAAGTATCATCATTTCCATATTCTCCCTTTCCCATTGCAATTGTTGACTTTTCTTCTCTTTTCCAATCTATATATATTATATGACATAGTATATAATATATGTATGGTATTTCATTAATTTATATTTTATATATGAGAATACATATATTATGATTTATGTAAATACATACATTTCAATATATAAATATATAAAGATCATTAATTATATAATTATTTATGTATCATGTAGCATATGTATATATTTATTGAAACTTTATATACATATAACATATATATTTGCTTTATTTTCTATATAATCCAAAAAATATGAAAATTAGTACTTACATATTCATCTTACAAAATACAGATAAAATTCTAATAATTTACAAATGCATTAATATTTTTGAATAGGTATCTCTAAGATATATCATAATTTTAAATTAATAATTGAATAATGCACATTAAATAATTTTTGCATAATTTAAAAATACGTATAATACATATTAAAATAATATCAATGTGAGTTGTATTTTTCGCGTTTATACGAATATTCTTTTCCGATATCACTACCAATGTTTGTTGGATATTTGTCACAAATAATATGAATACATATCACTCAATTACTACAATAATAAATAACATATAAAAATTATTTTACAACACTTTCTAGACAAAAAAGCATTTGATTTGACTGTTACCATAGAAAATACCCCTTCTAAAACAAAACCAAACATACTATTTTTTACAAAATAATCTTTACACTATTTCTAGGATAATGCCAAACATTTATTACATCTCCCAACTCTCTCCCCAAAACTCATTTTCCAAAAATATTTTCCTGGAACACTACAAATTAAAACCAAACACTGCCCTAGGTTTTTTGAGGAGCAATGCATGTTTACCTATTGTTAAATTTTTCAAAGCCTTCCGAGCTACAAATGTAGCCATAGTTACTTGATTCCTGAAGCCTGACGCGAATACCTAACTTAGTGTGCTGACTGTTTATGACGTAAACATGTAATTCTAGAATGTTGTATTCTATTCATGTAGGAACGTAATTGGTAATATCTTTACTTGTTTATGGTTTTTGTATTAAGAAGTTTAAATGACAGTGAATTTTTGATTATCACTTCTATCTAGAGATTGGCAATCTTCATTTAGTTTACCTTTATGTCAATTTTAAAAATTTGAGTTTAGAATTTTTTACATTATATAGAGTCCCTGACATTTGTCATGTAACCTAAAAGAGGTATGCCCTCTACAGTAGCATGTACCATTTTTACTCTTGTTAGTTGTGTAGATCCTCATGTTTTTCCATTTTCTTTTTCTCTTCTTCTTTGGTTGTGGAGTACTGGAATTTTCTCATCTCTGACCATGTTTGTCATTCTTTTGAATGGATTACTTTCTAAACCATGCCATATGGTGAAGAGTAAGCAGCAGCCTTAGGTAGATTGTACGATTGGAATATTCTGGGGCCATCAAACGCTATTAAAAACCGTAATTTTCAGATTTATTTTACGACTCTTACTGAGTGTGACTTTCACAGTGAGCATGCTGTGGTAGCATGATACACAATAATCAGGCTTTTGTAATTTGAAACTTCAATTTTGAACTTTAACAAAGCTCCTCGATTAACATCTAAGTGATGTATATATGCATTGGTGAATCTTTTTGAATCTGCTATCCCAGTAATGTCTGTTTGAGATGTCTAAATTGGGTTGGTCTCCAAGACATAGATGACAGGTCACAGGTGATCAAATATTGAGCACTTGAAGTGAGAGATATACTTGATCCTTGTGTATGTTTTAGCTCATTTAATCATCTTCCAAATAGGTTTCCCACCCAAATCATCACAACTTGTATTCCACTCGGGGGGTTCAAGTTATGGCTACTCAATACTGGTTTGCTGAGTTGTCTCTGCTTGTTTCAATTCATTTGACAGTGTTGAATTCACAGCATAGCCAGTTATCTAGTTTATTGCTAAGACCATCTGCTGTTATTATTCCTTGTTCTGATTGTACAGTTTCAGACATGATTGTTCGTGGACTACATTTTGCATTCATATTGTGAATTTCTTGTCAGTTGATTGCCTGGCAATTGTATGACAATGTGACTTCCAACTTTTACTTATATTCCCCCAATGTAGGCCCTGACAACATCCACAGTGAAAAAAGGAGGCTACTCAGCAGGAGATGTGGCAGCTCAGTACATTTATAAGAATACTTCTTCTGATCTAAAAGTTGATACAGAATCAAATGTGAGAGTTCAAACTTTTATCACATCAAACATGCTTGTTCCATTGTCACTTTTGGATCACTCTTTCTTTTTGCAGATCTCAGCAACTCTTACTGTTTCCAATATTGTCCCCTTATCAAAGACCATAGCAACCCTGAAATACCCCAATTATGAGTCCGGCAAGGTGTTTGTAGCCCCCCCTTCCTCCTCCAACACACACACACCCACCCTTTTCAACTACAGGAACTATAAGAGCCTTCTTTCACTAAAATGCTTTTCTTTTTGCTTATACAGCTGGAATTCCAATACTTCCACCCTCATGCATCCCTTACTGCGGCTGTTGGTCTGAACCAAGCTCCTCCAGTTGATTTTGCTGTCACCATTGGTACTCCCACCTTTGCTTTGGGTGCAGAAGCAGGTTATGAGACCACTTCTGGGAAATTAACTAAATACACTGCAGGCATTACTGTGACAAAACCAGATTCTTGTGCTTCAATAATTCTGTAAGTCCTACCATTGTCACCTAAGTTGATAGTACTAATGTTGACAAATATAGCAGGCAAAATTGTTTTTCTTGTTTAGTTTCTTATCATGCTTTTAACCCTATTAAAGAGGGAAGATTTAGTTCGTTTTTCTCCTTGCAGGGGTGACAAAGGGAACACCATAAAGGCATCATACATACACTACTTGGATCAATTGAAGAAGAGTGCTGCTGTTGGAGAGATCACCAGAAAATTCTCCATGAACGAGAACACTTTCACTGTGGGAGGATCTTATGCCATTGATAGCCTTACACTAGTGAAACTGAAGCTTAATAATCATGGCGCACTAGGGGCTGTTTTGCAGCATGAGGTCATACAAAAATCACTTGTGACTATATCCAGTGAATTTGACACCAAGGCATTGGATAAGACTCCGAGATTTGGTGTGTCCCTTGCTCTAAGGCCTTGAGAGCACCCTGCTGAAGTATGTTGCAGTTTGAATCCAGTACTGCTGCTATTTTGAGGTTGCATTGGAAAGGAGCGTCAATAAATGGTTAAAGAAATATACTGTGTTCAGATCTTCAGTGGTAAACGTAATTTGCATTGACGCTGGGGGAAAATGTCCCGATCTTATCTGTTTTTCAACCACTTTCTCTTTCTTGTTGAGGGTCCTATTGACATGTAAAGTATTCTCTAGGGTGCTCATTTATATTTTTTTTCCGATTGATTTTCCTACAACTTGCGAATGGTCTTGCCATTTCCATTTTTCGCTCAAGTTTCTGATTTGTCTTGCCATTTGCTCTATTCACTCAAGTTTTTGATTTCTCTCCACGTACCTTCTATTTCTAATCTTGCTACTTCTCGTTCTTTCTTCCAAACCACAATTTTGCCATTCTTGAAGACCCAACAAGAAGGATTTTATTTTTACCTCCGTTTACAAAAATGAAGAGGTAATTAGTTGAATTCAATTTTAGTCACCTTTTGTTTTAATGTTGAATCTCCCTCAATTTTTTTTATTCTTATTTTAGTTTTGTTTATTTACTTAATTATGTTAGTAACCACTTAATTCACCACATTTAGATTTTTTAGGGAAAAAAAATCCTAATCTAATTGTATTCATCTTCGGAGAAGCATTATTGATCCTTCTATTTATTGTTTTAATACTTGACAGTACCTGTTTGATTTTAGTATGTATACACTTCATATAGAGTATAATGTATGTTAGTTCGTTGGTTCAGTAAATTTTAGAAATATTTTTGGTGTTATGTCAATTAAGGGATGTTTGAATATTGTAATTGATATGGGATAAACCAGTAGGCCCAACATCAAACGAGACAGCCCATGAGGTCCAACAGTAAATTTGTTTGGTCAAATGGTATCAACCTCACTTGGTAGGGTTTGTAGTCAATCCGTATTGACCTCAAGATCACTCTAGAAGTTCAAATATTCGAGTCTGGTCAACATGAATCGACCTCAAGACCACTTCGGCATTGACTCGGATCCTCGCCATGTTTATCAGTTCGACAAGTCAAGTTCCTCTGCATTAATGACACATGACAGCAGGTGCAATCGCTGCCAACAACTTTGGTAGAGACATGCCCCCACTAGCATTGTTTATTCGAAAAAATAGGAGATTTAGCCACCTGGCATAGTACCGAAATCTAAACACGAAATGACCCCCAACCCGTTGGCACGGGAAAAAGTTAGTACTCCCGAGAGGGGTACTTGGGTAAAATCATGCCCACAGAAAGCTATAAATACTCCAGGTCCAACCATGCTCAAGGTAATACCCCATATGCTACAAACTCTATATTCTCTATATTCTGTTCGATCTCTCTACTTTGACCAGAGTTAACTTGAGCGTCGGAGTGCCTTCATCGGGGGCACCTCGGCTAGTTTAACGTATGTTGTGGTTGCAAATCTCAAGTCCCAAAATCATATACCATCTTAAGTGCCTGACCTCCCTGGTCGACTCAGCAGTAACTCAACCCCCATTTCCTCTATAAACAGCTTCAAGCAACATCATTTGACACCGTTTGTGGGAAGTTTGAGATTGTAGCGAAAAAATGGTAAATACACGCAGAGTAGCATTTGGAATGGAAGAGAACCGGAGGTCCACTTCCCCGCCTCTCCTTAATCCCCAGCAAGATACCAATGCTTCGGGCGCCAACGCCCCCCAGGAGTAGCTAGTGACGCTCACCATGCCTCAATTGTTGCAATTGATAAGTGAGCAGATTTCCGCTCAGATATCAGCCTAATTATCTGCCATTCTAAACAAGTACACCACAATGCCCGCTCCTGTAGCCAGTGTAACTCCGCAACTGCCCCCACTAGAAAGCAGGCCCTCGGAGAATAGTTTCTCCAATTGAGAGGCCAGACAGCCACCTGCCAGGTGCGAAGTTAGTCCCAGACGCCCGCTGGTAGAAAGGAGGTGTCCAGAAGTGCAGGAAAAGGTGGCAGACTCGGTAGATCATGCCAGACCAAATCGAGCTATGCAGGCGATAAGGTTAAACGTTCCAAGCGTGACTACCGCAAAGAGAGAGGAGAATCTGTAGACCCAGCGCAT
>JACGDI010005603.1:896851-914867 GCA_014898725.1 Jacaranda copaia
ATGGGAAGGGCCATATTCCGTTATCAAAGTAGCAAAACATAATGCCTACAGGTTGGTCAACATGCAAGGAAAAGAACTCCCCACCCGTGGAACGCCATCAATCTCTGGAAGTTTTTTATTTAAATTTGTATAGCATTTACCCTTGTGGCCTATTGGCTTAAATAAAATTATAATTTTATTTACTTAATTTTTTTCTTTAATAATTTTGGTCGACCCCATAGTCGACGACCAAGCAACCCCTTGCTGCCACCTAAATGGCTCTCAGCCATTCAAGTTTTTAGTCGACCTTGTAGTCAACAACCAAGCAGCCCCTTACTGCCATCTAAATAGCTCCTAGTCGTCCCAATTTTTAGTTGATCCCATAGTCGACGACCAAGTAGCCCCTTGCTGCCACCTAAATGGCTTCTAGCCATCCAAGTTTTTAGTTGACCTCATAGTTAACGATCGAGCAGCCCTTGGCTGCCACCTTAACGGTTTCTATCCGTCCAAGTACTAGTCGACCCCGCAGTCAAAGATTACGCGACCTCTCGTTGTTTCTATTTGACCATCCACTTTTTATAGACCCTATACTTGATGGATGCCCCACTACTTTTGATAGGCAATTGAGCTAAGGGTCGAGCAGATCAATATGAAGCAATCGACGACACAGTCGTGCAAAACTATTACAACACAACAGGCAACTAAATATTTTTTCACATTACCACAGTAGAATTAAACAATATGCAGAATGAGAATGAAAGAAAAGATGTGTTTTTTATTGATAATACTTGAGCGAAGTACATACATACATTCGTAAAAAAAAAAAAAGAGGGGAAAGACTAGTCCACTTTGACTTCAAGGTTGGCTTGGCTCCTCTTGTCAACCTTCAACCCATTGTGCTTTTGGTTTCGGAACTACACAGGTGAGCGAAGATACTGCCTGAAGAGGTTCTGACGGTCCTAAAAGATTGCCTATAAAATTAGTCGACCGCAGCACGTACTACGCCAAGTCGACCTGTTCATCCCTTAGTTGGGCAACAAGATCCTCCATGAATGCAAACTCCAAGCATATTTGCTCTAGCCGGGCATCGATCTCGGTCTTCTTCTTTTCTTTTGCTGACGACAGCATATCGGGTGCAGCAGCAGGTCCTCCATCGACAGCTCGCTCAGTGCCACCTTTCTTCGGATTAGGGAACGATTCCAGTTTGTCATTGAGTAGGAGGCTCATCCACTCCCTGTCCTCAGAACAAAAGCAATAGCCCATATGCTCAAATTGATTAATGGCCCACTGATATGCTTCGCGGGCATCATCCAGAGCTGCAGCCGCGCTGGCATCCTAAAAAGCAATGCTGACTATGAACTGCTCAATAGCCTCACGCCGCACTACAGACAGATGCTGGAGGAAAGCCTCTTTAGCTTGGCTGACCGCCTCCGCGTGACCTTTGGCCCGTCTAAAGCTGAAGCTCACCTGTAGGTCAAGATAGGCTTTCTTAATGATATTATCCATTCGACTCCAGTCCTTGATGGCCTAAACCAATTGTTGATCTTTGGCATCAAGCTGCGCTTTGAGGTCGGCAACCCTTTTATTCAGTTGCTCGACCTGGAGCTGGGAAGATTTGAGCTGCACCTTTAGAGTTTCCAATTTTCCCCCCAGCCTCCAGCTCTTCTTTGGTAGCGAGCGGCATCTTCGATCTCCTAAACATATTATAGCCCAGCTGCCCTATCTAAAACACAGTAATGTCATTCTTAAGCTAATAGGAACATAACAGAAAAGACATGGTCAAAACTTATTGATCTCACACTTACCACGTTGTAGTAATAGGACATTGCCTTCATTGTCCTAAGCTGGCTCAGGTTCCTGAACTTATGCTGGTCATTCAAGAAGAGCCCAAGGTCATCCATTAAAAGGCATCAGGGACAATCGGCCCCTTATTGAGGATCAAGGTCGAGTCGATTATATTTTGATCCTGATCCATTGTAAATCTCAAAAGAAATAGTCAGGAGAGCCGAAATATTGGGCCCTCACCAGTTTTCCCAAACAGGTCCCAAACTATCACGATCTTCAATTTTCCCTTTCCCCTAGCAGCTTTTTTTGGAGCCGACCCTCCTTGTTCAACCAGCTACCTCTTGCTTGATCGATGGGGCTGTTCGACTCGAACCTTTCCCGATGAGCAGACTGGGTCTCAGAAGCCATCTCGATTTGTGGTGGCGGTTGTTCAGATGTCGACCTCACTGAGCCCGCCTGCTCAGTAGCACCTCCACATTGAGCAGCGACGGTAGCCTGTCGACGAGCTTTGGCCCTTAGAGCCTAGACTTGCGATTCATTTCTATTGCAGACCATAATATCGTTTTGATCTGCACAGGCAACAGTTTGAAAACTAATATTAGATGCAAACAAATAGATAGCATATAATGAAAATATTCGACAAAAAATTTCTACCCAGTCAATCGCCTGTAGACAGGTCAAGCAAGGCCAGTAACAGATTAGTCAGTACCAAACACCTCTCATCGATCAGTACGGAGGCCTCCACTTGCTCGAACCCGACCAGATCCCGAATAAAGGTGTTAGGCCGACTGGGTGTTTGGTTACCAGGCACTCTACAAGCCCCCTCCACCAACCCCCTGAAATAGCGAGCACCCCTGACCCCCGGATATAGAAATAGTATTTTTTCTACTCTTGGCCGTAAGAAGATGTGGGGGATATCAAAAACGTTCATCGGGGTTGAGCAGTAAAGTAATAGAAACTCAACTCCTTGCTACTGCCTGACTTTCGAGACATAGGAAGGTGAAATAAATTTGAAAAATTGGCAAAAGTGGTAGGCTAGTCGAAGAGATGCATCAACACAGCAAAACTATATAGAGTGGCAAAACAGTTGGGGAGAAGTTAGGTGATGCAAATCCCTAACCCTACGAGGAGGTTGACTATGGACTGGGTGAGCGGGAACCTTAGACCACACTTCAACCCCTTCTCAAATATAGTTATAAATTCTCGAGGAGGTCGATGCATTCTACCTCGAGTCCTTGGCGCTACCATTTCATACTCTCGGGGATATGATATGCTGTCCTAATCCGCACTAAATCTACAGCGGTTATTTTTGAGATTATTTCTGTATAATGGTCTGGGGTAAATAATCGACCTTGCGTAGCAGGCATATCAACAGGACCAGCCTCCCCTTCCGACACTACCCTAACTTCACCGGAGCTACTACTACTACTTGAACTAGTGTTTTCGCTCGAAGAGGAACTGGACCCAGACGTTCTCTCAACCTCAATATCCCCCCCACGGGCCATATTTCTAGACCTAGTGCTATCAAAATCCAAACTAGAAGACATGGCTCTACAACGTAAAGGTAGAAAAACACAAGGATAACGAAGACACTTACAGTGTGAGTTTCTCAAATACAAAGCACGGAGCTTGAAAGACTTCAAAAATGGTGATTCGATCAGATATTCAAATAAGCAAAAGTGTGAATGAAGCCACTTATCCCCCTATTTATAGGCAATTATGCACAGAAATTCATGTAACTGCCATGATGACAGTCTGCCCCAGTATGCTTCATATTCTGCACACTGATAGCCACATTAAATGCAAAAAAATTGCCTCAAACCCTAGTCAATAGTTCAAAAATGCAGGTCAAAAGTTTAAAAACCCAAGTCGAGAATTTAGAAATCCTAGTCAAGCACAGTACCCGCTATGGTTGAATGTAAAACTCCCTGCTCCTTCTCGTTAACAGTCTCGATCAAGATCGGGAGTTGGGGGGACTCATGATATGAAATAACCCAGTACGCCCAACAGGTCCAATATTAAACGAGTTAGCCCATGAGGCCCAATAGTAAATTTATTTAGTCGACCAATATCGACCTCACTTAGTAGGGTCTGCGGTCGACCCATACCGACCTCAGGATCACTCCAGAAGTTTGAACATTCTAGTCTGGTCAACATTTGACCTCAATACCACTTCGGCATTGACTCAGATCCACGCTGTGTTTATCAGTCTGACAAGTTGAGTTCCTCTGCATTAATGATACGTGGCAGTTGGTGCAATCGCTGCTAACAACTCTGACAACTCTGACAACCCTGCCAACAACTTTGGCAAAGACATGCCCCCACTGGCACGATTTATCCGGGAAAATAGAAGATTTAGCCACCTAACATAGTACCGAGATCTGAATATGAAATGACCCCCAACAACCTAGTATGGGGAAATGTTAGTATGCCCGAGAGGGGTACTTGGATAAAATCACGCCCACAGAAAGTTATAAATACTCCAGGCCTAACCATACTCAAGGTAATGCCCCATACACTACAAACTTTATATTCTCTATATTCTGTTTGATCTCTCTACTTCGACCAGAATTAACTTGAGCATCGAAGTGCCTTCGCTGGGGGTACCTCGACTAGTTTAATGTGTGTTGTGGTTGCAAATCTCAAGCCCTAAAGTCATATACCATCTTGAGTACCCGACCTCCCTAGTCGACTCAGTAGTAACTCAACCCCCATTTCCTCTATAAACAGCTTCAAGTAACATCAATAATCATGCTTTAGTCGTTCTATATTGATGATTGATAATTGTATAAATATAGTATTACCTGCACATAAATCTGGTACTAAATTGTTAAGTTTCAATATATTTATATCCATGCATAGTACTAAATTTTAGATTTTCTATATAATTGATGTTGCGAATGTGAGGATATTGGAAAGGAAATCTTTGATACTATAGAGATGAGTTTAAATATTTTGAAGTCTGATATTTAATACTTCATATTTTTGTATAACTACTAAATTTTTGTACAAATAATACTATATAAGTTTTTGTGAATATTGGATTTATTGAGAAAGAACACTGCATACTATTCATACTATTGTTTTTAATGCAAATTATACATATTTTAAGAGAAGGGTACTATTGTTGTCTATAGTGATGTTGGTGTTGAATGTGTTGGAAAGCCCCTTAATGAATTTCGAGGGAGAATAAATTATAGAGGGCCAATGGCATAGCTAACAAACAATAGAAGATTATTAATTCATTTTCATCTCAAGATAATTTAGATTAATAATAATAATTCATTACTTATTTTTTTATATTAAATTTAATGATCCCTTAGCTACTAATCTTGAATTCTTTTGTAGTATCATTATGTGGGATAGACCAAGATATAGGGCACACATAGTTGCTACAATTCTGAGCCATGTGCATTTGGATTTATATTAAATTTAATCATTTAAGTTGTTGTTTGACTATCATGAATTGATTTCTTTGATTTGGAAGAATATAGTTAAGAAATCTTATTTGTACTACAACATTGATCAAAATGACATTTACCACCTATAATGATATTGTACATTAATTTGAAAGGAGAACACAAGTGGTACCATGTTGCAATATTAGAACACACTATTGTAGTATTATATTCTTAAGATGAAGACTTTTTTTCTTGTATTCAAGTATAGTGTTAAATAAATGAAGCATTTATTTTGCTTCAATGAGGTATTGTCTTCTAATTTTATAGTATTAGTTTTACATATTTTAAACATTGTCTAATTTAAGTATTTTAGACTTTATTATATTGCACTAGTAGTTGTATTCCCAACCATTTGAACATGTGCTTATCCCAACCATTAATTGAAGAATACATAATTTTATTATTTTTGGATGGTCTTATATGTTATTTCACAAATAAATTGAGGCATATTAGGCCATATGACTAATAAGTATAGAATCTCTATATTAAAGTATTGGGTGTTGAATGTAAGGTATTTATCTTTTGAAGTCAATTATTTTATATTTACATACGAAAATGAAATGTTGTTTTGTCAAAATGAGGCATTGCATTTCTATTATACAATATCAATTTCATATATATTAAATATCATTCAAGTTAAGTATTTTAGGCCTTGCTATGTTTTTGGATGGACTTATATGTTGTTTCACAATAAATTGAGGACTAATAAGTATGGAATCACTCTAATGCAGTAATAGATGCTAAAAATAAGGTATTAAAAGTTTGATCTTGAGTATGTATTTTCCAACATGAATTGTTATCTTGTTGAAATGATGTATTGCATTTCTAGCAAAATGAAAAATGAATAAGGACAATAGCTCCTAACACAAATATGCCTAATGGCTTAAAACAATAGTTGTTCATGATCCCTTCTACACCAACAAGATACTGCAACATGTTCATGTATTACAAATAATACAATACAATACAAAATGACAAGATATACAATTCTCCATTGTAGACACATCTTGCTAATAATTGAGTTTGAGCATCTTGGCCATTCAAAGACATTTTTATTAAGCTCAAATTAAAGAAAATTTACCTCCTTCCTACAATCATCGGGAAGATTTTATTACTTGTCAAATTACAGAAACTCATACTCACAATAAAATACAGAAAAATGAAACTAGTTATCTGAACTTTTTCCTATTGGAACAAGTTGTCAATAGTAGAAAGCCAAAAGAAAAGAGAGAAACTATCTTGATGTGTGTAGCAACAAATTTTCTTGTTTGCAAAAATTAAAATTACAAAACAAAAAAAAAAATTGTACAAATAAAATTTCAATCAATCAAATATGGATTTTATCTCTAATCTAATCCTTTAATTTTTCCCTTCTAAATAAAATTTTGAATTGAGCTCTGTGAAAAATGCCTTAAACGCCATGAATCTCTTTTAAATTTGATTTTAAGTAAAATAACGCTAACTTGAGGGCTTCGCACCTTGATCTCGAATCAAACGCAAAAAATATATGAGTTCACGAAGAATGTCTTGAACATTTTGGATCACCTTAAATAAAAAAAGAACGCCCATTCGAGGGTTTCGCACCTTGATCTCGAATCAAATGCCCAAAATATATGAATTCCACAAAAAACGCCTATAAAGTACATCTTTGTAATAGATAAAGTGAACCGCATGACGTCGGATGTCAACTCTTTGATGTGGATCATCTGGTAACTTTCATACTTCAAATACTCCACGAACCATCGGTGCCAATCTTCCTTCTCTATTTTAAATACTTGAACAACATGGCTTTCTTCTTCTTCACAATCCTTATCCTTGAAGATTGGCGGTACAACCTAACTTTTACATATTAAAATTCTCACTTCATTTTTAGGTATAGCAATTGAAGAGGTTAATTTAGCTAACGCATTGGCTTGCTTGTTTTCCTTTCTTGGCAGATGTTCAATTTCTACATCTCCAAGCCATCAAATGAGCCTTTTTGCATAATTAACTATGAAAGTAATTCAGGCTTCTTGACTTAGTTGACCACCAACTTAGAATCTTCATAAACTTTAAGGTGCTATTGTTTTATGTCAACCGTCATTTCCAACTCAAGAATAAGAGCTTGATATTCAGCAACATTGTTGGAACAATTTTCAGTTAAAGTGAAGGAATATAGTAATACTTCATCATTAGATGTGATGAATACCACTTTGGCACCAGCTCTTTCTTTATGGGATGCTCCATCAAAGTACATCTTCCAAGGAGGTGTAATTTCAACCACCAAGACATTTTCATTAGATAGATCATTAGAGAACTCCCATTCAACAGGGATGGGGTGATCAACCAAGAAATCAGCCAAGACTTATCCTTTTACTGCCTTCTGCGAAGCATAGATGATTTCAAATTGTTGCAGCTAAAGGTACCATCTAGCGAGTCTATCAGAGAGAACATGTTTTGATATGACATATTTTAGTGGATTTACTTTTGAGACAAGATGGACAGTATGAGCTTGAAAGTAATGCTTCAACTTTTGAATTGCAAAAATTATAGCCAAACATATTTTCTCAATTAGCAAATATTTTAATTCATTTGGCATCATCATTTTGCTTAAGTAGTATAAGGTATTTTCCTTTCCTTCATCATTCTTCTATGTCAATAAAGCTCCAATAGAACGTTCTTGAGTAGCAATATAAAGAATTAGTGGACGTTCGGGTACTGGTACGACTAACATAGGAGGTTTCATCAAATAAGCTTTTATGCTTTTAAAAGCATTCCTACAAGCTTCATCCCACTCAAATGGAATACCCTTCTTCATGAGATGGCTGAATGGTTGATTTCTACTAGCTAAATTTGATATGAATCTCTAGAAATAAGCTAACTTGCAAACTTTTAAGTTCATGGACATCTCAAAGTTTAGGCATTTTCAGAATTACATCAATCTTTGCTTGCTCTATTTCTATGCCTCAATAAGGAACAATGAGACTTAGAAACTTCTCCAATGTAAAATCAAATGCACACTTTAATGGATTCATTTTGAGTTGACATTTTCTCATACGCTCAAAAACTTGTCTCAAGTCTTATAGGTGATCTTCTCACCTTTTGGACTTGATAACCATGTCATCAACATAACATTTGATATTCTTGTGAAGCATATCATCAAAGATCTTTTGCATAGCTCTTTGATAGGTGGCACAAGCATTTTTTAGTCCAAATGGCATCACTTTTGTAGCAATATATTCCTTTAGGAGTATGAAATGCCATCAACTCCTCATCTTTTGGTGACATGCGTATTTGGTTATACCCCAATGATCCATCTATAAATGATAGTGCTTTATGCCCTATGATAGCATCAATCATAAGTTATGCCATAGGTAATGGAAAATCATCTTTAGGACAAGCACCATTCAAGTCCCTAAAGTCAATACAAACTTGAATTTGACCATTTTTCTTTCTTACTGGGACAATGTTGGAGATCTATGTAGGACACTTGACTTCTCGAATAAACCCAACCTCGATAAGCTTGTTCACTTCAACTTCAATCAAAGGAACCAATTCAGGGTGAAACTACTATTGTGCTTGTTTGACTAGATGAGTTCTTTTCTTTCCTGATAAATGATGGACTGCCACATTTGGATTTAACCCACGCATCTTTTTATATGACCATGCAAATACATCTTTGAACTCACATAATAATTCAACATATATTTTTCCTTCTTCAACAATCAACAAAGCACTAATGTAGATAGGCTGAAGATCATTGGCATCACCTAAATTAATCTCTTTTAATTCATCTAGAGTAGCCTTAACACCTTCTTCAAACTCAGGATGAGCAGTTTCCACAGGCTCAGTCTTCCTGAATTCCACACACGCTCTTATTTGCCTATCCTTTATTCTTATATGGACTATCTGCATGGTGCCATCCTTTTCACTTATGTAACCACTGCTGATAAGCTTGAAAATTTTCTTGGAAAGGCGATCTATAGCCCTTTGATAAGTTGGCCAACTATTACTAACAACAACATGATATGAAGAGGCCACACTTTCTCTTTCATTTTCTTCATTAATTTGAGTTCATGTGAAGATAATAGTTTGCAGTTTAACCTTCAAGGTCCCCCCACATGATATATTCAAAATAGAGCACTGCTTCATGTGTAAAGGAATTGAACTCCTAAGCTTTTTCAGCTCGCTAACCCACTTCAAGAACTTTGGCATTTTTGGTCTCCGATTGTAGGTTCTTTTATGTTGCTATTTCCCAAGTCTATTGAAAACTAAGATTTGTGGGACTTTCTTCCCATTTTCATCAAAAACATCATATGTTGAGGAAAATTCTTCCCCAACTATATGATTACTGCTGACTCTCCTAATCGTAATGTGGATAGGATTTTGAGGAACAAATCCAAGTCCCATTCGAGAGCTTTGAGCACTGTGACCTTTCTCCTTCAACATCTATTGGGTAGTATTAAGCCTATATGTTTGCTTGCCGAAAGCCTCAAAGGGAAGTTTTCCCAAGATGGAATGTTCTTGTAGATTATATCTAGTTTTAACAAGAAGTTTATAGGCTTTTGGATCAAAGCAACTCTCATTTTGAAGCTGTAAAAATTTTCCATGTTCCTTTTTGGCTTCTTGAGATGCATGAACAAACCCTTTCAACATTTGAGGGGATAGCTTATTTACATCAAGCTCAGTTAGAAGAAATGTTAATTCATTCAATGATTTAGATCTTACTTGAGGTAACTCACTCTTTACATGATCTTCACTACGACATGTTGGAGTCAAGTCTCTAACCTTGTTTCCTCTATCAAGATCATCTTGCTACTATCAAGAATACTCATTTGTTGAGTAATAAAGTAGTTGAGAATTTGCAAACTTTAATGGAACACTTGGAGGCTGTCAAGGAAGAATTGAAGAGCTTGAGTCCTTTCACTTGAAATTTGCTTAGGACTTTTTTTTTTTGCTCTTTTCTTTTCTTTTCTTTTTTCTTTTTGTTATAAACTATGCTACATTTATTATTCTTTTAAATTACATAATAGAAGATATCTTTCTTTTCTATCTTGCAATCTTTTAATAATTTTTGTTTTTATTTTTTGACCAAACAAAAACTACTACTCTTTTTTTTTTTTAACTCAAATTAATTAACTCAAACAACTAAACTATATATATATATATATATATAACTAAAAAAAAAACTCAAACTTAATAAAAACAACTAATTTTTTTTAACTTAAAAAAAAAAGACTCTAACTCAATAAAAAAAACTCTAACTCAATAAAAACAACTAATTTTTTTAAAGACTCTAACTCAATAAAAAAAAAAACTCTAACTCAATAAAAACAACTAAACAACTTTTTTTTTACTCAACAAACTAATAAAAACAACTAAACTATTTTTATTTTTATTTTTTAACTAAAAAAAACTCTAACTTAATAAAAACAACTAAACAACCCTTTTTTTTTGACTCAACAAACTAATTGACTCAAACTAATAAAAACAACTAAAATATTTTTATTTTTATTTTTTTAACTTTAAAAAAAACTATAACTTAATGAAAACAACTATATAGCATTTGTTTTCTTTTTTTTTTAAACAAAGAAAAAATATAATTTAAAATAAACTCATGAATGAACTTAGAGAATACCTAAGTTGCCTACATACCTAATCAAGGGTTCAAGTCATAGCGTAGTTCAAACAAAACAATGTTTTGGAGGGGGGGTTGTTTGCGGTTTATACTCATATGGGCCAGGAGTATCCATTGCTTAACAACCTTAGACTAGGTTGGGTATTTAATATTTTAACCATATAAAATACCTTTAGTGGGAGTAAGTTAGCAGTTTATTTACATGCACTACCTTTGGTGGAGTAAGTTAGCAGTTTAACCACATGCATTACCTTTGATGGGTACCGTTCACAGTTTATACTCATGTGGTAACATGCATTTTAGGCTCATGCATCAAGGAGCAATATGCAGTTTAAGCTCATGCATCAAGGAGCTATCTCCCAACTTTATGCCTAGTAGTGCTTCAAAAACTTCCCATTTATATGGCTAATTCTTAATCTATCTTCAGCAACCAACTTATATACACTATTTGTATAGACTTCTTTGACAACATAAGGACCATTCCATTTTGATGTGAACTTATTCCCAGCCTGATAAGTTGTGATGATTGATCTTCTCACAATGAGCACCAAATCCCCAACTTAAAAAGAACGTAATCACACTTTCTTATTAAATGCCATGGAGTGCCGAGCTTGATAACACTCAAGTTTTTGTTGTGTTTTCAATCTTTTCTCATCAAAGGCCTTTAATTCTTCAAGATATAGGCATGTATTTTCTTCCTCAGTCAATCCCTCTTGTACGGCAGCTATCCTTAATGAAAGAATTTGTTGCTTAAGAGGTAAAATAGCTTCAACGCCATAGACCAATGAATATGGAGTTGCTTGTGTAGGTGTTCTATAAGTAGTTTGATATGCCCATAAAGCTTTTCCAATTATTTCATGCCAGTCTCTCTTTGACTTTAAGACTACTTTCTTCAGCAAATTTCATAGAGTTTTATTGAATGTCTCAGCAAAACTATTAGCCACAACAAAGTACATGGAAGACTTCTTCTGACAAAATTTATCTATCAGACTATTACTAAAGGGCTTTCCATTATCAATGATTATGTATCGAGGAACCCTATAGCGATATATAATGTTGATACGGATAAAGTCAGCAACATTTTCCTTCTTTACTTCTTTGAGGGGTACTACTTCAACCCACTTAGAGAAATAGTCTATTGCAACCAAAATATACAAGTGTCCAACAGATGACTTTTTCATGAGTCCAACCACATCTAACCCCCAAGCATCAAATGGCCATAAAGCAATAGTTGGATACAATAGCTCGGGTGGTTGGTGAACGAAATTTACATGAAATTAGCAAGCTTGGTATCTTTGAGCATAATCCATGTAATTTTTTTTCCATTGTTGGCCAGTAGTAATCCATTCTTTTTATCCAAAAATGTAATTTTGGACCTGACTAGTGAGCATCGCAAACTTCAAAATATGTTTCTTCCATGGCTTAGATAGCTTCATCATCACTTAAACAATGTAAAAAGACTCCATCAAATTAAAATCTTTCCATGTGCTTCTTGATAAGAGCTTAAACTGTCAATAAGGCTCCTAAATACGAGTATAAACTATCTAAATATTCAAAGTATCCCTATGTGCTCCTTGATAAGAGTCTAAACTGTTAATAATGCTGTCACATATGAGCATAAACTATCTAAAGTTCTCAAGCTAAAATCTTCACATGTGTTCCTTGATAAGAGCTTAAAATGTCAATAAGGCTCCAATATATATGAGTATAAACTATCTAAATATTCAAAGTCTCTCTATATGCTCCTTAATAAGATCTTAAACTATCAATAAGGCTCCTATATACGGATATAAAATATCAAAATATTCAAAGTTTTCCCATGTGCTCTTTGATATGAGCTTAGATTTTCAATAAGGCTCTTAGGTACGAGCATAAACTATTTAAATATTTAAATTCTCCCCATGTACTCCCAGATAAGAGTATAAACTATCTAAAATTCTCAAGTCTCCATGTCTCCAAATCCATAACTCAAATCTTCAAGTTTTCAAATTCAAACTCAAGTCTTCAAATACAAACTCAAGTTTCCAAGTCTCTGAAATCAATTACTCAAGTCTCCAAGTATTCAAGTCAAGGCTCAAGTTTTAAAGTCTTT
Organism: Jacaranda copaia; assembly: GCA_014898725.1. Lineage (NCBI taxonomy): Eukaryota > Viridiplantae > Streptophyta > Magnoliopsida > Lamiales > Bignoniaceae > Jacaranda > Jacaranda copaia. Next base: position 909,786 of record JACGDI010005603.1, read on the forward strand.
ATATTCAAGACTCAAGTTTTCAAGTTTATAAATCAAAGATTCAAATCTTCCAGCCTTCAAGTCTGAAGCTCAAGTCTTCAAATTTCAAATGCTCCTTGAGAAGAGTCGAAACTATTAATAATTCTCCCAGATAAGAGCATAAATTATCTAAATATTCAAAGTCTTTTCATGTGTTCCTTGAGAAGAGTTTAAACTTTCAATAATACTCCTAGATACGAGCATAAACTATTTTAATATTCAAAGTCTCATCATGTGCTTCTTGATATGAGCTTAAACTGTTAATAATACTCCTAGACATGAGAATAAATTATCTAAATATTCAAAGTCTCCATGTGTACTTCTTGATATGAGCTTAAACTTTCAATAAGGTTCATAAGTATGAGCATAAACTATCTAAAAATTTAAATTCTTCCCATGTACTCCCTGATAGAGTATAAGATGTATATTAACTCAAACTCAAAGTAAACTCCTTCACAAGAGTATAAATTATCAGCCAAATTCAAGTGTACTCTTTGAAACGAGTGTAAAATGTCTATTCAAGTTAAATATGCTCCTTGACACATGAGCCTAAATTGTATGTTATTCTTAGCTCATATGAGTATAAACTATGTACGACACCTTCCTCAAAAGGATATTTACTTTGAATTATGTTATACTTGACCTTTGTATTAGGTATTATAGCTCAAGGAATGCTTCAAGGATATTCTTATTTTAGACACATGTGAAAAATGGAGAGAAAAGAAAAAATTATCAAATTCTTCAAGCTTTGCCTCTTTTGTGGATTAATCAACACATCTTTCGCCAAGTCTTGAAGTGGGAGCATTTGTAGACATGTTAATTTTTGACCAATTGAAAAGTGACACATGTAAAATAATATGCTAGATATTAATTTAAAATTTTTATTTATTTCTTGGAATTTATTAAATTTCATTCCAAAAGATAAATAGTTAATTTTAATTAATGATTTAGTATTTATTTTATACTCAAATCAAATATTGACAAGTGTCAAAGATGGAGTGTCTATATCTATGGGCCAATCAAATCAAAGATATTTGATATTATCTCTTGATATTTAATATTATCAAACTAATGATATATGATATTATCTCTTGATATTTGATATTACTATCTTATCGAAGCTATAATCATTGAAGGAATTCAAGTCAATCTAGAAGTTTCTCATCAAGTGCCTATATAAAGGGAGTGATTAAAGCTCATTATACACACAATAATAAATTTCAACAGATGAGAAAAACTTGGAAGGAGTCCAGTAATTCTCTCAACCAAATTCAACGAGATCCATGACATTCAATGCGTTCTTCACGGAATTCATATATTTTTGGCGTTTAATTCGAGATCAAGGTGCGAAACTCTCAAATTGGTGTTATTTGTATTCAAGGAAATCCACGATGTTCAATACATTTTTCGCAAAACTCATATTTCTAGCTTTGAATTTGGAGACTTGAAAATTTGAGTCATGAATTTGGAGACATGTAGACTTGAAAATTTTAGATAATTTATACTCTTATATGGAGTACATGGGGAGAATTTGAATATTTAGATAGTTTATGCTCGTACTTAGGAGTCTTTTTGAAAGTTTAAGCTCATATCAAAGAGCATATGGGGAGACTTTGAATATTTAGATAATTTATATTCATATCTAGGAGCCTTACTAATAGTTTAAGCTCTTATCAAGGAGCATATAAGAAAACTTTGAATATTTAGATAGTTTATGCTCATATATTGGAGCCTTATTGACATTTTAAGCTCTTATCAAGGAACACATGTGAAGACTTTAGCTTGAAAACTTTAGATGGCTTATGCTTGTATGTGGGAGCATTATTGATAGTTTAGACTCTTATCAAAGAGCACATGGGGAGAATTTGAATATTTAGATAGTTTATACTCGTATCCAGGAGCCTTGTTAATAGTTTAAGATCTTATCAAAGAGCACATGGAAAGATTATAATTTGAAAATTTTATATAGTTTATGCTTATGTCTGGGAACATTATTGATAGTTTAGACTCTTATCAAGGAGCACTTAGAATTTAAAAATTTGAGCTTCGAACTTGAAGACTAGAATATTTAAATATTTGATTTAGAGACTTAAAACTTTGAGTCTTGAACTTGAAAATTTAGAGACTTGAGCCTTTGATTTGAAAACTTGGAGACTTGAGTTTTAACTCCAAAATACTTAAGTCATGGACTTGGAGACTTGAAGACTTGATCCATTGATTTGAAGACTTGAAAACTTAAAAATTCAAATTCGGATACTTGGGGACTTGAGATTTAGATAGTTTATATTTATATTCTTATTTAGGAGTACTATTGACAGTTTAAACTCTTATTAAACATTTTCTTCATCAGCAGCATTACTTGAATCTTCTTGTTCATTAAAATTCATGCACATTTCAATGTTATGTGCATGAGTTGCCGAATCGGCAAAAGTTTTTAGTTTAATTCCTTGAAGTATGTAGCAAATACTCCAACGCAGTCTTTGGATGCATATTTCAATGGCTGAAGCCTTCGATAATTGATCTTTGCAATTAAGACTCAAATTTTTCCAATGACTGATGTAGTCAATGAAAGATTCTTTCTTCCATTGGCGAGAGTTGGTGAGTTTTATTATACTGATTATCCTTTGAGTACTGTAGAAATGATTGAGGAATTCTTGTTCCAGTTGCCCCCAATTATCAATAGAGCTTGCCTCCAAGTTAACATACCAATCAAAAGCATTTCCCTTTAATGATCAAATAAATTGCATGACCAAATGATCTCCATATATTCTAGCATTATTTTAAGTTTCAATGAAATGAATTATGTGCTGTTTTGGGTTGCCTTTGCCATCAAATTACTGGAACTTTAGGGGTTGGTAACCGATCAACATCTTCAAGTTATCGATCCTTGGAGTATATGGCTTAGAGTAAGTTACAGATGACTTAGAACTTCCATTAAGCTTGTCTTTGATAGTGTCTATGATAAACTTCTTCAGTGGGTTGATGAGAACTAATCTAGTGGAAACTTTTAGTTCTTTTGTTGCAATCTCTTCATTTTTGGGTGATTGTCTCCTTGTAGTTGTTTTGCCTTCATCCTGAGCTTCAATTTATTTCTCAATCATGCAGCTAGTATCAAGATTATCCACTTTGCTCATTAATTTAAAGATTGAAAAGTCTTGCTCTTGGATATGCTTCATGAGTCCTTTAATGGCCTTTGTCAAATTTGAAAATTGTTCCTCCAAGGTTGTAGCACTTGTCACCATCACCATCGCCATGCTCGAGGAATTTGATGTTAAGTAGGGAATGAATGACGCAAATTCTTCCTTCGAGTCTCCACTATCTCCAAACACCTTTTCCATAGAAAATGAAGGAGCCACCTTCGAAGATGATTATAACTTTTTGGAGATATTTCTTGTGATGATGCCAACTCTTTAAAAATTTGAGGTAGTAATTTTCAATGCAGCAGTTTTGTTGGCAACCAGTTGATAATTCAATCTTGATGAAAGGAAGAGATAAGAGGTAGAGATGTCCCACCGAGCGTGCCAAAAATTTGTAGTAACAAATTTTCTTGTCTGCAAAAATCAAAATTACAAAACAAGAAAAAATTATACAAATAAATTCAAAATCAATCAATTAATCAACTGTGGATTCTATCTCTAATATAATCCTCTGATTCTTCCCTTTCAAATATGATCTTGAATTTCATGAACTTCGCAAAAAATGCCTTAAAAATTGTGAATCTCTCTTAAATTTGATTTGAATAAATATTATGCCAACTCGAGAGTTTTGCACCTTAATCTTGAATCAAATGCCAGAAATATATGAGTTTAGCGAAGAACGTCTTAAACGTCATGGATCTCCTTCAATAAAAAATGTCAATTCAAGGGCTTCATACCTTGTTCTCAAATCAAACGCCAAAAATATATGAGTTTCATGAAGAACGCCTTGAACATCATGGATCTTTTTGAATAAAAATAACGCCAATTCGAGGGATTTGCATCTTGATATCGAATTAAATGCCAGAAATATATGAGTTCTACGAAGAATATCTGGAACATCGTGGATCTCCTTGAATAAAAATAATGTCAATTCGAGGGTTTCACATTTTGATTTCGAATCAAATGTTGAAAATATATGAATTCCGTGAATAATGCCTTGAACGTCGTGGATTTCCTTAAATTTGGCTGAGAGAATTGTTTGATTCCTTCCAAGTTTCTCTCATCTGTTGGAATTTGTGTTGTGTGTAAAATAAGCTTTGGTCACCCTCTTTATATAAGCATTTGATGAAAAAATTTTAGATTGACTTGAATTCCTTCAACAATTATCACTTTGATAAGATAGTAATATCAAATATCAAGAGATAATATCAAATATTTTTGATTTGATTGGTTCATAGCTATAGATACTCCATTTTGACACATGTCAATATTTGATTAGAGTATAAAATAAATACTAAATCATTAATTAAAATTAACTATTTTTCTTTTGGAATAAAATTTAATAAATTCCAAGAAATAAATAAAAATTTTAAATTAATATCTAACATATTATTTTGCACGTATTACTTTTCAATTGGTCAAAAATAAACATATCTACAATGTGTTTGCAAGAGAGAGTCGTAGGGGAGAGCAACGGAAAAGAATGGTGGAGAAAGAAAGAACGAAGAGAGAGAATGTGTATAAAAAAAAGTAAAAAAATAAGACATATAAGGACATTTTTATCAATTTATACAGCTGAGAATAGAACTCAAAACACACAGTTGGAATGGGAAGTTCATACTGCAATAGTGAAGGATGGGGATTAATTTATAAGACGTAAATAGATTTCGATATTTTCAGCCGATTCCCCCCGGGAATGGGAATGTCCTAGTGTTAGCCCCGTGAGTTGTTGGATGCCATTGGCATGGTGGCCTTAGCATGCCAATGAGCAAGACTGCTAGCTTGGTGTAGCACAACTATGGCCAAAGTGTGGGTTTTACGAGCATCGGTTGGTTGGCTTACACTATTGCGGACGAGTGCTAGGAACTCGCGCACACTTTGCACCGTGCAGCAGTGAGCGCCCGAGAGTGCGAGCGAGGCGCGCGCT
>JACGDI010005603.1:914967-931300 GCA_014898725.1 Jacaranda copaia
CAGTGGGCGAAATTGAGATAGGCGGACCCTACTGAAAGTTACCCCTGTGACACCTAGCATGGCAAAACCATCTAAGAACTTGCGCATGGATGTTTTGCAGACCTAATAAACTGAAAAAGGGAATGACCCGTGGTTGTTTCATTAAACCACCAGTCTCAAATCGTTGAAAAAGGTGCTGACAGAAATTGTTTACATGCTGACAGAGCAGGTAAAGTGAGTTGATTCCGGGTCAATTCCACTTGGAAGCCTTATTTCTACAGGCAGAAAGTTTCGGCAATTTTTCTGGGCTCGAAATTGATTTCCGATTTTATGAGCTTCAAAATGAGCCGGATACTAATTCCAATAACTATTTCTTTTATAGAGAAACACAGAGAAGAGAAGAAACATAGAAATCGAATCTTCAAGCCTTAAATCGGATCCAATATTATTCTGCCAAAAAGTTCAAATTTGATTTAAGATTTCAAACTCAAACTGATTTAAAAACTATCATTATAGACCTCAAGTTGAGTTTGTAATCAGTCCAGTGACTATTTCAGTAAGAGGTTTAAATACAACTTGAAACTAACAGAGGTTTCAATTTGCACGAAACTAAGTTAAGCACAAACTGTTTTTACCTGGAGCGTGTAACAAATTACAATAGCTAAAAAGTGACGACAAAAAATACTATCTTGTAATAAATCGAGCTAGAAAATTAGCAGCACGGAACAAGAAACAACCAAGCAAATGAAGTAATCCTTAGAAGAAATCATCAGAAGCTCAAAAATAACAGCACCAACATGATGGCTTTCAGAACAAAAAACCCTCCAATGTAGTATTGCCAACTTCATAAATTAGCAAGCAAGACTGCTGACACCCTAAATCAGCAGCGAATAACAATTATCTATTCCTCACACTCCCCACTTGTACCTATAAAATGCATGATGCGCATGCATCAACACAATGAATGGACAGGAAGCAAGTACTGAATTTACTTTCAAAACCAACTTCTTGGATTTTAGGCACAGAGAAACAGGAATTGGAGTGCAGGTTTATTGGGCTAGATATTTCTGCCTTTCCAGTTCCATTAGCATGAGAACCAATCATATTAACGTTAGTAGCCTATCCCAAAATGAAAAGGTATGTCAATAAAGAACAAGATGACTAGGCTTTACCAGTTGGGCAACTGGTCAACTAAAATGTACAAAAGCGAGGGCAAAAAGACCGTGACCGCGAAATGGCTTGAGAATGCAACTTTAAACGGATGCGAAAAAGAAACACTCATAAGTTGCATGTGAAAAGCAAAGAGTACCAGCAAGCCAAGCCATCATACTAAAGAGAAGAACGTAATTATACAGACTGCAAACATAGTCACCAGACAACCATATAGAAAATCATCTCCATGTTATGTTATAAATAGTCCACCTCAATTCCGCTGAAAAATGAAGTAGGAAAAGGAGCAAAGAAAACATTATCCAAAAGAGATCCCATAGTCCATTTCTATCCCGAACATGCTCACAGACATCAACATGTACACAAAAATACATATATCATAGCAATCAAATAAAGCCCATGAGAATCAAGAATGGAATTAGCACGAGTGTAGTTAAGCCAAGAAGTTTAAAGATGCAACAATTTCAGTGAACTGTAACTATAGATGAAAAGAGTTCTACACAAAGACATGCAAAGACAAAGATATTTGTCAGCAAACAATCAGCTAATAGAGAAACAGAAGATTAGCCCAATATTTACGAGCCATAACTATCAGCTTTGCATTGGAAGAAAACAAAATTAAAGTACCATCAAGAACATACTATGACATTGTTCTACTCCCTCTTCCTCTCATCAACATTCAGCAACAAAAATCCAAAAGTAATAACCGAACAACATTTTACCAAAACAAACATATAATTAATTGACCCATCAATCGATGGTCTGCATGATATCCTCTGAGGTAAACTTGGTGCCCTTGTCCTTGTCAGCGGCGGCCCTTCCCTTCGCCTTGCGGTCGAGAAGTGACTTGCGGTCCTTATCGAGGCGGAGCTTGGTTATGACTACTTTGGACGGGTGGATGCCGACATTGACGGTGGATCCGTCAACTTTCTCACGGGTGATTCGCTCGATATGGATGACCCATTTCTTGCGGTAGACCTGTACCACCTTGCCCTCACGGCCCTTGTATGTTCCACGGACCACCTGAACTTCATCGTCTTTGCGGACGGGCATGGACCGGACGTTGTATTTGGATCTGAGATCTCCGGAGAGAGGGGCGCCCATCAGGACGCGGCGGACGCTCGACGGCGCGGTGAAGTGTGCCTTACGGTTCTTGCGCCGCGAGGAGGAGACGCGGGTGTTGTACTTCATTTTCGCCTCCGGAGGTCGCTTGGTATCTCTACAGACTGCGTGGGAGCTGCAACCAGTGGAGAGGTGTAGGATTAGGGTTTTAGTGTTTATATCGCGGCTTGTCTGGGGAGAGGGATGTCTGGGTTTCCACAACAATTTCTTCTTGGGTTTATTTTTCTTGTGGGCTTCCATCTGGGCCAGCGAACCTATTTTGGTGCCTGCTCTGTTTGGATATCTGGGCCTTTCAAGTTCACTGGTTTGACGAACATCATTTAAGAAGCTCCTTATAAATTTTTAGGATTATCGATGGATGGAATTTAAATTAGATCAATTATATCTAAATTCAAACTTAATTATTAAAATTTATATTTAAATTTGATTTGATATTCCAATAAAATTTTTGTCAGTTAATATTATATTTGAATCTAATAACAAAATCTCTCATATTTTTTTCTTTTTCTTCTTTTGAATTGTATAAAAATATTATATTTACAAAGTAAGCTTATGTTATATTTAAATTTTTAATAATTTATTTATCACATATTGGCGTAAAATTTAAATATCTGAATATTAAATTCTTATAATAATATTATATTAATACATAAATAAACTATTATACATTATTATATTTGATTTTTTTTCCCCAGTATACCACTTATTTTTAGATTAAGGCTCAATATCAATAACATAACATGGACATTAGGCCAACATAATACAAAGATTTTAGTTTAAAATCTTTATTAATATTACATATAAGTATTAATTTAATAAAATTATATACTATAAAAAAGCTCTATTGTGGCACATTTTAAGTGGCACGTTTATAAAAATGTCCCAATAATCTATCCATTGGAACACTTGGCAAAAATGTGTCTTAATGCTCAAGTTATTTAAATTTTTTTTTGACACTTCTTAAAAGGTATCTTATTAACATATTTTATGAAGACACTTATATAGAAAATGTCATGTTTTTATTTTTATTATGACTCTTTCATGAAAGTGTCTTATTAACACTTTTTCTAAGGATAATTTTTAAAAGTGTCATATTTGAATTCAATAATTATATTTATATTATGACACTTTTACTAAAATGTCCCACAATATTTGAAATAATCTTGAAAATCAAAATAAAAAATCTATTGGTGCCTTGTTAATAAAAAAAATAAGAACTTCGAGCCAAAACTCCCAATTGATTTCCTTCTGAGTTCAGCCCAAAAATACTTCATTCCAAAATCCTAACCCAAATCTCTCGCCTAATATATGGTTTTCTCCCACAAAATTACACATTACCCACACAAACAAATTCTCTCTCTCATCTATGACATTTTCAGAGGTTTGATATATTTTCCAATAAAAGGTGTTCTCAATTTCTACAATTCCTCAACGTCGGCAATTTTCTGTCTCTGTTATTCAGTACTTACGATGAGGCTTATCATTTTCTATTTGAAATACTTTTATGTTAAGTCTCTATTTTGGCTATTAAAGTAGTTATATACTTGCTTTCACTTCTTGATGGCTTTAAACTCTTTATATGGTTGATTATTTCAAGAACCCATTAGAATGGTTGAAAAATAGAGGGAAAAAGTTGGGATTGTCCATTTGAGATGTAAAATAAATGGGAAAACAAAAACAAAAACAAAAAAACTGGGGCTATACATGTTGGAATGTATATGAAGTTTGTTGTTTTAGCTCTATTCATTTGTGGAACTATGTTAAGATGAATTCTGATATGTTCTCCGACTTGTCAACAGGGCTTTTGTCATATTAGTTCAATCTATGATTTGTCTCCTATTTTCATGTGGCTTTTCACACGAAGAATATTTCTCTCTTAAAATACTTTAATATATGGGTTAATATTATTGTGGACATTGTTATTCAAATAAGTTTAAGTGCACTTCTACTTGACTGGTTTAATTTGACAGTTTGTTGCCGCTTATTTTAGATGATCAATTCGAATTTTAGGATATTAGCAAGCTTATTTGCACTTCTAATTTATCTGCCATCTTACTCTTCTATTGGGCACCCATTTTGGATTTTATGCTCCAAATTTTAAAGGATTGCTTGATAAAAAATGGGTATAGTTTTCATCAAGTAAAATTGTAAAACTTAAAATAGGAAAAAAAGAGAGGCTTAGCATAGAAACATAGCCTCTATTCAAAGGCCAAAAGGCCTTGGTATAGAAGATCGACCTCTCACTAGAGGCATTACTAAAAAAAAAAAAAAAAAAACTTTAGTGACCGTCAAATAACATGTTGCGATTAGTGACTACTTTAGAACCAATTTTATTTAAAACTAAAAAAAATGATAGCAACAAATTAATAACTAATTTTTTGATGGAATTAATAACAATTTATTTGATTCTCACCTAACAATCACTAAATTTATAAAATATTTTTTTGGGTCACAAAAATAGCCACTAAATTGTTGCATTTAGTTATGATGGGTCACTATTTAACGACGAACCGAGAGCAGTCACAAATTTATCACAAAATTTTAAATAAAATTTGAAAAATTTTCAGTCAAGCCAGGATGGAACCGCGCTACATTGTCAAAATTCATCATCAAACCGCTAACCAGCGTAGTCACTAGGCGGTTTCCTTACTATTTTTCGTTAAACTAAACATTGCAAATGCTCAGAACCCTGCGACTCAAATCTCTCAAAAAGCTCAGCCAAGATTCAGGCGAAGAAAAAGCTCAGTCCCTTTTTGAAAGCTAACTAAGGAAGTTCTGATCGAGGAGGTTCCAGAATCAGACCGCAAAAACCCTTTCCCCTTATTCTCTATCTCTCTCATGTTCTCTCTCTAGGGTTTTACCAAACTGAGCTTTGCTCTCTTCGAGAACGAATAAACTCGAACAAACAATGGAGTCATTAGGAAGGCTTTTTGCTCACAAGTGCCGATCTCGGTCCTGCACTGTAAAGAGAATCTGTGAGTACGTCAAATCTCACAATCTTCAGGTTCCAAATCTTCATCTTATAATGCATCTTCACTTCCTTTTATCTTTATTTGCTGCGTTTATGTATTCTTTTGAACGTCTGGTAATGTTGTGGTGCGCTATTTGGTGAATTGTGATGGCGCAACTTTTATTGTGTGATGTATATGTTGTGGTTCAGCCGTTATTTTACCATAGTATCATAAAACTGATGAAGTGTTAGTCGTTTAGCTGAGAAGCACACTAGATATAACATAGTATTGTTACAACTGTTTAAGTGTAAAGTATTGATCTACAGGCCATTTGTTTCGATAGATGAGTTTTTGGCAATGGCACTTACCTCTCTGTTGGATAATTTATTTTGTAATTGAGTAGACCATTTATTTTCTTTCATCGTTTTAGTGTTGTATTCATTTATGAACCACGTGCTAGTGTGAGTTTTAATATGTTTGTGTGTTCATTGCAATTATGCATGCACTGTGTAGAGCCTATATACTGATATAAATTGTAATAGTAGTCTTGAACTTATGTAACTACTTTCCTAAGTCTGATATATTATTATAATGATAAATATTTATCAATATGTCTCACCACAAATATATAATCATTAAGGGACTTATCATGCGAATTAGGTTGATCTTGATCACTTAAACTCCTTTCTCTTGATATAAATCTGTGAATTCCAATTTCCTTAATTTGAGGACTCGCAATTCTTTTCTTTGCCATAATTAATGAAGTACCAGGCTACTTTAACTATTTAGTATATATCTTGGGATATGGGTGATGTCTTCCTTTGATTTGCTTTTGAGCAAGGATCAGTGAGACCTATTTTGTTTCTTGAGTCAGTAGCAAGAACATCAGAGTTCTCTTCTAAGGCCTTTACTGTAGATAGAACAAATCGATATTATGTCTAAATTCTTTAGTTTGATTGTAATACTATTTCACTTATAGTTGGAAAGTCAAACTATAAACCCTACCCTTCATATTACAAACTTTGTTCTTTAACAAAGTTTTTTCTCATATTTCCTCTCTATTTGCTCTTTTTTGGGTTCTTCTACAATCAATTTCATACAATACCAAAAACTGGCAATATTGGAATCTTCTTGTCTTTTATCTATTGGCAATTTCCCAACTTATAGCAGTTTCAAAACTAGGAAACCTTTAGTATAGATGATTCACATGCACATTGAATAATGATATTCTAATATGTTGGGTGTGAGATATATACCATTCATATCATTGATATGATATATGACTTCCTTTTGCAGGTTTTTTAGTTATTTGAATTGAGCATTGAGAATGGGTTTAGGAGTTTGTTTTAAGAATATAATTGGCAAAAAGAAAGTGAAAGGAGATGGATCACAGAAAGTGAAGGTTTGAAGCTCTGGGTGCTCCAAACCTTTTATTTTTCTATTTCAAAATTTTCTTTCATTTGTTTATTTCTGACAGAATAAAGTTTTGAGAATGTGTATGTCTGCTATTTCTAGATAAGACTATTTCTTATAAAGAATTTTGTAATCTTATTAATCAGAATAAGGAATTTCTAGTAATCTATTTGGTGGCCATTAACTTGAGTGAATACTTCTTATGTTTAGAGAGAAGCCCCAGGATCTGATAATTCATTAAAGCAATTGTTTCTCTTACCTACTAGAAAAGAATTGATAAAGAAACTGGTTAAAGTTCTGCTAAGAAATAGATAAAGCCATAAGAGAAGGTATAATATTGATTGAAGCTTGGCATCTCCTCTTCATCCAATTGATAACCCTAATTTTTGCTGAGAAAGTGTTTGCTAAACATCATTTTTAAATATTAGAAATCCTGGGGGCTACAAAAGTGGATATCATGACAAATGGTCTGACTGCAGAAATTGTCTGAAGATACCCGTTCTTTCGTTTTGTTTTCTACGTGGACCACACTGGTAAAAATCTCTACCATGTTATCATTTCCAGTTCATGCTTGAATCCATAGCTTTGTTAGTGCAAGATCAGGGCATTTGCATTTCGCCAACTTTAATTCTTAATATCATTATTCAACAGAGATGTTCAGCATACATAAATGGCTGCCAAAAGGGATATCGCTTCATTTGCTTGGAGAAAGAGTGCCCTGTGCTACCCAATGATGCTTCTCTGGATAACTAGGGCAAGCTTGGTCTCTCCATAGACGATGCTACTGCCACTTAAAATTCAGATTGCCTATCAGGCATACTTGGTATTTCATGTTCCATGCTATTTTTATTAATATCCATTAACTGAAGTAAAATAAAATGTGCAGCCTAATTATTATGTCATTAAGGTGTGTTTGGTTGGATTTTAAGTTATGATTATTTATCATTTGATAATATATGTGATTTTTTGGTTTGTGTGAATATTTGAGTATACTCCCAATTATTAATCTCGTTGCCTTTTCCTTTCGAATAAATAATCATTAATGGTTGAATGCTCCAAATCCCAATTTAGATAATATTTCTTCTTTTTTTTCATCAATTGTGACGGCAGAATTAATACAGAATTCAAAAACTATGAATTATAGTAGAAAGATATTAGCTCGCAATGCCTTCTTCCCTCGAATGACAGCACCAAGTTCACCTCTAAAGCTATTTGACTTTTGAGTAGTTAATCTATTTTCCTTGAAAAAAATTGATCCTATTGCTAATATCTTTTAGCATAAGTTATGTGTGTCTCTATATTGGAGAAGAAACTATATCAAACTTCATCAACTGCTCCTGCTGAAGATCAGAAATAAATAGATAATTGAAGAAGAAACTCAACAGAAAATTAATCATGGTAACCATGATTCTGAATCTGTACATTTAATATATACTAGTAAATTAACATCTTAATTCTTTTGCATGTATGAAGTATGAATGTATCTATTTTTTGCTAATTGTATTGTTAATATTTGGATGTTTAAATAGAATGAATATTATAAAGAATATGGCAGTCAACATGGCAACAGTCCTATTCCTGAAAATTCATTCGATACAAAATGAATTGGCTTGAGACAGATGATACTCTATGCAAGGATAGAGCTGGCTTGAGATAGATGATACTCTATGCAAGGACTTAGCATACAGCTTTAGAAACACTTACAATTGCTGTGAGTTTATTATTGTTGGGGCTTCCTCCAAGTCACTATCTACAATAACTTCACCAAGCTATATTAGTTAGGAGCAACTACAAGATGCTATATCAAAAGTAACTGATCAAAAATTGGCTAAGGTCCATTTAAAATTAATTGACATGTTTGGATTGAATGAATTTGTTTATTTTTAAAGATCTTTGTTTTGTTTATGAATTTAGACATATATATAATATTATTGAATTTTGGATATAATTTTGTATTTTTGAATGTGAATTATTATTTTCAATTGTATAGTTTTATATTGTTGTAAATGAGAATAATGAATAGGTTGGATAAAAGTATCCATTCAACATTAAAAAGAAAAAAGAAAAAAAAGCATTTTAAAAAAAATTGGTGACCGCCTAGCAATGGTCGAGTGGAGGAAATATGCATTATTGTTGAAAACTTGTGAACCCAAGTGGTGGTCACTAAACAGTGATCGCTACAAGTGGACACTAACTGGTCACTAATCAATGATGGATTATCGGCCACTTATTTGCTATATAAAAATTTTTATTTAATAAAATTAGTGATCAAAATTAAAACATATGTGGTCATTAATTTGTGATAGACAAGGTGTGCGGTCACTAAAATTGTTTTGTGAGGAAATATTTGTGATCGCATGTAGTGATGACTAATGTGGTCACAAATACCATTAATGACTCATTTTTTTTCTAAATTAGTATTAGTCACCAATACCTAATTTTTTAGTAGTGAGAGACCAAACTTAGTTAGGCCGAAGTGGCCTTGCAATAGAGGCCACTCACCAAACTGTAACAGAGGCCAAAGTTTGGCCTCTTTAATATTAATCAGTGTATTTTATAGTATATATTATATATAAATAATGCGTACAAAATAATATTGATATGTGATAGTTCAACATGCCCATGTAATATGCATGACCCAACATCATTTTTAGGCCTAAATGGGCTAGACCACTCGACAACAACTGTCTGGTTGAGCATGTTGTTCTCGACCATATTCAACGAGATGTTTAAAGCCTTTTAGCCTGATTAACCATCTCTCCAGTCAACTGCCCCATTTGTTCTATCGTAATCGACTAGATCACTCACTCCAGCATTGACTCAAATCCTCGCTGTATTTAATGTTCTGATAAGTAGCATGCCTTTATATTAATAGTGCGGATAGTTGATACAGTCTTTGCCATCAATTCTGCCACCAATCCTACCATTATCTTTGATAGAGAGGTGCCTATCTAGAGTATTATTCACCTTGAAAAATAAGAGATGATGTCACTTGGAACAGTATCGGGATCTGGAATAACCATTAACTCTATGGCAAGGACTAGAGCCCTTTACACTTGATAGAGGCATATTTGATATATTACACACTAGGAGAAGGCTATAAATACCTCATTACTAGCCACACTTTAGGTAATGCCAAATACACTATAAGTTTATAATATTCTATTCAATTATCTTCTTTTGATCAGAAATAACTTGAGCGTTGGAGTACCTTCGTCGAGGGTACCTCAATTAGTTTAATGTATGCTGTTGTTGTAGATCTCAGATCTTGAGAAATACAACAATTATATCATTCGACCTCTTTGGTTGAATTAGCCAAAACACCACCCTTTTCACTAAAAATGACTTTCAACCTCATCATTTTTGGCGCCGTTAGTGGGAAACTTTTGAGATTGCAACGAAAAAATAGTGAACACACGTAGAGCCACATCAGAAAGAAAGGAGAACAGGAGGTCCATATCTCCACCTCCCCCTCCACCCCGCAAAGTACACATGCTCTAGGCCCCAGTACCCCCTAAGAGCAAGTTGTGATATTGACTATGCCTTAGTTGATGTAGTTGATAAGCGAGTAAATCTCTGCCTAACTATTTTCCATACTAAATAGGTACACCACTGTGCTAGCCTCGGTTGTTAGTGCTACCTTGCAACTGTCTCCACCTGAAGATAGGTCCCCTAAGGACAGCTATGGTCACTAGGAGTCCAGGCGACCACCAACATAATGTGAAGCCAATCTCTGATGCCCCTAGGAAAAGAGGAGGTGATTGAATTTGAGGGAGGAAATTGTTGACTTTGTTGATCACGTTTTGCTTAATTGAGTCGGCAGTGCAATAAGGTTGAACATTCTAGGCATGACTACTGTAGGGACATGGAAGAATTTGTAGGCCTCATGGCCCGACCTATTCGAGCCCCGTAGTGCGATAGGTCTGAGCGTGCAAGGTCTCTTGTCTATAGGAATGCCACCTAGGCTGGTAGAGAGGAATGAGAAGAAGTTTTCCATCAAGTCCAACATCTAAACAGATGCTTCGACGAGATCTCGAGGAGAAACATGGACAGAGCGCCCAATTCAGAGGGCCCCTAGAGATCTCGTTGAGAGAGAGGCTCCCTATTCATCCAAGAGATTGTCGATGAGCACATTGCTATTGTGCTAAGGTCTCGATTGGATTGTCGAAATACGACAACTCGATGGATCCCAATGAGCACTTGAAATAGTTTGAGCATATGATGCAGTTGTATGGGCACAATGAATACATCCATGCTAAGATGCTGGTGACTACTATTTAGGGCATCGCGCTTGATTGGTTTTTGAAGCTTAAGCCTTGGTTGATATACTTTTACGATCAGCTGTGCAACACATTTTTGCACCAATTCATTAACAGGAGAAAGACAAAACCCCTCCATACCTACCTCTACATTGTTAAGCAGAGTGAGGGAAAGTCCTTCCATGACTTTTTCACAAGTTTCAACATGAAGGTCCTCAAGATAGATAACCTCAGGATCTAGTTCTTGATCGATATACTGTTCTTGGGGCTTAGATATAAGGAATAAGCTAATACATTGGTGCATGAGCACCCCAGGTCGATGGAGGAACTACTCGACTTGGCAGAGAGATACATGACCCAAGAAGAGATGAATAAGCACAAATTTGGATCCTTCGAGGTTGACAAAAAAAAAAAGAGAGACGATTAACAGCATAGAGAAAGAGGTCAATCTCCAATAAAATATTTCCATGACTACACACCTCTGAACATTCTAAGAAAAGAGGTCCTGTATGCCATCCAACATGATAATCTCCTCAAAAATTCAAGAAAATTGATATAGACTGAGGCAATGAAAAAATTGAAGAAGTATTGCCATTTTTACAAATAGAAGGGGTATGGTACTGATGAATGCTTCAACTTCCAGGATGAGATTAAGAGGCTAATTAGGCAGGGCTATCTCAAGAAATATATAGCTGTGGATACACAAGTTGAAGGGGGTAAAACTGATCAGACTTCTTGTAGAGAAAGGTTGGTTAGCCTTGAAAAAGATAACAAAGGAAAGAAACTTACCCATGAGGATCGCTCTCCCATTTGAGGAGTGATTGATATGATCGTGGGAGGTCCCATTGGGGGGACTCAAAGTCTACTCGAAGGCAAACTCAGAAGAGATTGGAGTTGACCAAAGTCTCGCTCGTTGAAACAACATTCCATTTATCGATGAGTGCAGAGCCTATCTCATTCACTGACAGTGACCTGGCCCACCTTGAGGGCAAGAATATCGACTACAAAGCAGATTATCGTATGTTAATCTTTGTTGAGATTGTCAACTTTGAAGTACGCAAAGTCCTGGTCGATAATGACCGCTTGACCAACATCAATTTTCTTTTAAACTTTAAAAGAATAAACATAGGCTAGTTGAAATTTGAACTTATGCAAACCCCTCTCTTTGGATTGGGGGGTTAGAAATTATTTCGGAAGGATTTATCAGCCTGTCAACATTATTTGGGGAGGCTTCTTGAAGAACTTTGATAGTGAACTATTTGGTGGTTGATGCACAATTTGCTTACAATGTTATAATTGATTGATTAGTCCTCAATGATTTTTGTGCCATTGTGTTGACCTACCACATGAAAATTAAATTTTCGACCCCAACGGGCACAGGGGAGTTATTGTGCAACATGAAGGAGGCTTGGAGATGTTACAACATCTTGGTTAAGTCAAGTGAGTAAAAAACTTGATCACAAATGAAAACCTTGGGGGATACTTCTATAGCAGAACCCAAGAAGACCTAAGCTAACAAGAAGAGAAAGTTGGAAGATACAAAAGTGGAGCTTATCGGGGAATTTAAAACCATCAAGTTGGAACAAGAAAACCCCGATAAGACAACCCACATCGGGATAGACATGGGCCCACACTTGGAATATCTTATGGTCAATGTTTTGAGAAGAAATATTGGTGTCTTTGCATAGAGGGCATCCGACTTCCATGGAATCGACCTTAACATTATTGTGCACCACCTTAATGTTGACCCCTCATACAAATTGATCAGATAGAAGATGAGGACATTTAACGTTGAGAGGACTCAAATCATCGAAGAGGAGGTTAAGAAACTCCTAGATGCAGGTTATATTGTAGAAATTCAATATTCTTTTTAGCTTTGTAATATTGTGCTGATCCCAAAGAATGAGGGGGCAATGACAATTGTGTAACAATTTTACAAATTTAAATAAAGCATGCCCTAAAGATTCTTACCCCATGCCTCAAATAGATTTATTAGTTGATTCAACTGTTGGTTGTGAGTTATTGAGCATGATGGATGCATTTTAAGGTTACCATTAAATTTTCATGGCTCCCAAGGATATGGATAAAACTTCTTTTGTTGTTCCTAATGGGGTATATTTCTTTTTGGTCATATCTTTTGGATTGAAAAACGTTGGAGCAACCTACTAAAGGCTGGTCAACTTTATGTTCAAAAGTGAAATTGGTAAGTTGATGGAGGTGTAAATTGATGACATGATTGTAAAGACAGAAAAGGTTCAAGACCATTTGCTCAACCTCAATTATACTTTTACAATTCTGAGAGCATTTGATCTGAAACTGAATTCGAATAGGTGTACATTTGGGATTTGCAGAGGTAAATTTTTAAACTATGTAATCAGTCAGCAAGATATTAAGGCAAACCCACAAAAAAATTAGGTTGTTCTCGACATCACTCATCTGTAAATAGTTAGAGACGTCTAAAGGCTGGTTGGAAGGATTATTGCTTTAGGAAAATTCATTGCAAGTTTGGTAGACCATAGTTTACCATTATTCAAAATTCTTAGAAACACTAAGAAATTGGGTTTCTAGTTGAGTGAACAATGTGATCGGGCACTTGTCAAGTTGAAGCAGTACTTGTCCTCGCCCTTTATGCTTGCAAAACCTAAACTGGGATAAGTATTTCAGATATATTTGGCGGTCTTCAAAGATCAATTAGCTCAATCTTGGTCTCGACCAGAAATGGCAGCCATTGACTAGTCTACTATTGCAGTAAGTCACTCCAAATATTAGAGCATAATTACTTGGAGATTAAGAAATTTGCTTTGGCACTGGTAACTGCGGCTTGAAAGTTGCGACCATACTTCTAATCTCATGTCATTATAATGCTGACCAACCAACTTTTAAAGCAAGTATTGTCAAAGCCTGACACATCTGGAAGGCTAACCAAATGGGCCATCAAGCTGGGAGAATTAAAAATTGCCTTACACTCGAGAACAACCATCAAAGCATAAGTTTTGGTTGACTTCATCATCGAGTGAGTTGACTTGCTCAAGAAGAATTGTGAAGCCCCTCTAGTTTGGACTTTGTATGTAGATGGATCGTCAAACACATTTGGAAGGGGAATAAGAGTTGTTCTTCACTCCCCAACAGTAGAAGGATATGATTTTGCAATAAAATTGAACTATGCAGTCACAAATAATAAGAGAGAATATGAGGCTCTTTTCGTTGGGATGAGGATGGCGCTTGACTGGGGTGTTGAGCACCTACTTGCGTTTACAAACTCTTAGCTGGTGGTTGAGCAGGTTGATACAAATTTTGAAGCTAAGGACTCAACGATTTGTCGGTACCTAGCCAAAGTGAAAAAGCTGCAATAGTCATTCAAAATGTTCACTCTCAGTTAGGTACCTCAATTTGAGAACAAGCGGGCGGATGCTCTATCCAAATTTGCAAGCTCGACCAAGGGCACGAGAGATAGGAAAATAACATTTTTGATCACCATTAGGCTATTGATTAGACCACTTGAGAAGAGTCTAGTAGCAAGCATTGGGGATACTATATTTTCTTAGCAGGACCCAATCAAACTTTACCTAAGACAGGGCACAATCCTTGAAGACATGAATGAGGCTCAACGCTTTTGGGGTCAAGCTGCCAAGTTTGCGCTTGATGAGCAAGGTCAGTTGTATGAGAGGTCGATTTCTGAACTCTTTCTAAGGTACTTGGATCTCGACTAGGCTCTCAAAGTATTATAGGTCATCTATGTAGGTATGTGTGGCAACCATTCTGGAGGAAGATCCTTTACTTACAAAATAATTAGATATGGATACTTTTGCTAATATTGTTGAAGGATTTGGTAGATTTTGCTCAAAAATGTACATAATGCCAAGTCCATTCATACTTACTGCACCAACCTGTAGTGTTAATGATTAATGTTCAAATTTCTTGGCTGTTTAACCAATAGGGGATTCATATTTTAGGCTTACTGCCAAAGTTGATTGGATAGCAAAACTTCATAATCGTTGCGGTTGAGTACTTTACCAAATGGATTGAGGTCGAGGTTGTTCCCAAGATAATAGATGCAACCATTAAGAGTTTCATTTAGAAGAACATTATCTACCATTTTGGTCTGCCCAAGGTCCTTATTTCGGATAATGAAACTTAATTCTGAAGTAGGAACATCAAGTGTTGGTGTGAAGTCTTAGGGATTCCCCAGCACTTCACTTCAGTGGGCAATCCCCAATCTAATGGCTAGATGGAGGTAACAAATAGAATAATTCTTGGCCATCTGAAAGCTAGGATACAGGATAGTAGCTCAAACTAGGTAGACGACCTCTCCAGAGTTATGTGGGCGTATAGGACAACTCTCGAAACAGTTACAGGTCATAACCCTTACAGTTTGGTCTATGGGTCTGAGGTAGTCATACCCTTTGAACTCATTTAGCACACGACTCGAGTCATTTATTTCACCTACTCAGAAACACATCAGAGAGAAAGCTTGACCTTGAGACTATCAATGAGTGCAAGCAAGAAGCTTATAACACGATGCAGTGTTATAGATTGAAGATGGTCAAGAACTATAATAAAGGAGTTAGGCTGCCCTATTTTAAGGTCGAAGAACTCATCCTCAAGAAGGTGGAAGTCTCCAAGAATGTAGGCAAGCTCGACCTGAAATGGGAAGGATGTATACTGTCGTAAAAGTGTCAAAGTACAACGCCTAAAACTTGTTAATATGTAAGGGGAGGAGCTCCCTCGCTCATGGAACGCTATCAACTTGAGAAAATTCTACATTTGAAATTATATTGTAATCGTCCTTGTATTCTCTGACTTGAATAAAATTCCAGCAATACCGTTACCATTTGTACACATTGTCATAATTGTATCTAGCAAACGTCAAGATCAAAGTTAACCCTGTAGTCGATGAATAAGCAGCCCCTTATTACCACTTAAGATCAAAGTCGACCCTACCATTGACGAACAAGCAGCTTTATGCTGCCATCGACTTCCCAGTTGACCTCATAGTCAACGAATAAGTAGCGTTTCGCTGCTACTCAAGATCAAAGTCGATATCATAGTTGATAGAAAATAGTCAAGTGCTACTCAATCGAGTTAAGAGTCGATCCCGCAATTGATGAAAAATATAGCTTCATGCTGCTAAAACTAAAATCGACCACTCCATCAATTCTAAATAGCTACATGTTCAACCCTAAGGCTTTTTAGCCTGAATCGAATAATTGACCAAGTAGTCGATCAATAAGTCGACCATACAATAATGGGAATTGACCACACAGTAGTGAGAAACAAATTGCTAAGCTCGCTTAAGCAAAGTTGTTAACATAAATAATAAAGTTGCATTCGACAAGAGTTAATAAATTTATTTGACAAAAAAAATGGGAAAAATATCTTTCATTCATTAAGTTCTTCAAGAAACTCATTACACTTCCATTACAAAAAAAAAAAAAAAAA
>JACGDI010005603.1:940119-978612 GCA_014898725.1 Jacaranda copaia
AAGGTTGAAAACTAAACACAGATTAGTTAAAAAGAATTACTTACATGCTCCATGTTGCTGCTTTTGCTGATGTGTTTTCAAATAGACCTTTGTAGGGAGGGAGACACAGACACATGACCAAATGGTTTGCGATATTTGTAAATATTTGTTTAGTAGGGAATGGGGCGTGGGGAAATTTTTGTACACATTTGGTATGAAAATATTTAGTACAAATTTTGTTTTATTAATATCACATGAACTACATAGTGTATGTCTTCATTAATAATCAAATAATTAATTTAAAAGGCCATTGAGGCCCACCAAATAAACCCACTCTAAATTGGCTCTCATAAATTTTTAGAAATGGAGCGAGGTCCTTTGCAAAAAATAATAGAGTGACGGTACATCTTCTCAAAAACGCATGTAGAGAAATTTGTCGTGAGAGTTCTTTGATTCTAAGAACTTTTGCAAAGGATTTTTGTTCCCAAGTTTCTCTTTGGTACTTGATATTTATAGATTTTAGTTTGGTTGTGCTTGGGCCCATTAGGATTTTTTCTACCCCTCTTTATGGGCTTACCTTGTCCTTTGGGCTCTTTGGTTCATTTACTCAGTTAATGTATTTTAAGGTTCATTTGTTATTTTTAGCCAATTTACCAAATTTCCCTTAGTCATATTTTAGTTGCACCATCAAGCTCCTACTTTTGATAGAAAATTTTCATTTTCATATTGAAAATATAATATTGAGTTTTTTATTTTGACCTTATGTTAATTTATAAAAATGATATTATTAATTTGCTCAATCATTGTGAGTAGAATTGAAGGCATGTGTTAAGAGGCTTGGTAGAGTTCAATATAGGATTTACCTAAGGATTTAGGTGATTGTCATGTATAAGATGTTTAAGAGCTCAAGAAGGTCTTGCCTTATAGTTATCTAGGGACTTAGAAAAATATTTGACTTACGATGTTAATAACAAGGTGTTGCGCTGGGGAGGCGTATGATAGTGTGGGTTTTAGGGTGAACTCCCTTAGAAGGATGTGCTTATTTCAGCACGAGGAATTGTGCGGGCATCTTGTGGAAGCATTCTTGGTGTTGAACTTAGTCATTTTTATCACAAGAGGGAGTGCGACTTCATGGGTAGACTTAGAAAAAACTTTGCCTTACCATTACTTGAGGATTTAAGAAAATTTTGAATGGTATTTGTCTTAGGAGTTAGGTGAACTTTCAAGTAGAATCATAATGATTAAAGGAGGATTCAATTTGAGTTGTGATCTAGGTTGGATCAACCTTAGGAATGGGAGATAGAAGGAGAACATCAATGTTGGGCACTGTTGGAATAGTGCTCCATAAGCCAATTAGATTGGCATGTATAACTACTCTATGTAACAGTTTTGATTGAATAATATTCAGTAGAATCACTATCTTGGTCTTATGCATTTATGATTTCTTTACATGTATTTGATTGAAGCCCTTAAATAATACTAGACTATAAGGCTTCATCACGCATATGATGTTATTCATGAAAGTTTTTATGATCATGATTTTAAATATTCCAAGTCATAGAATCTTATGGACAGGGCATCTAAGATTTGGATAAACTTGTACTAATGATGTATATCCCAAGGAGTTGGATATTGCCTCATTTTATTGGCAATCTATAATAGACATGGATACATATTAGAGGACAAGTTTACTGAAGGCCTACTTAGAGAATCCACTAATAGTGGTAGTGGCACGTCAGTAGTGGTGGGCTCTTTAGTTTACGATAGTGCATATAATTGGTCATTTGACTTAAGGTTCCACAGTAACCTTGTATTTAGGTCCTTGTACTTTGATTTTACTCCAATCGCATAGCAAGTCACCTAGGGCTTAGGTTGGGCACAAGTTACTTAAGTATAGAGGTTGGTAAGTTCTAAGATAGGATCTATTTTCCCTGTCAATGAAGAACGAATTGATCTCCTATGTATTTTAAGATGACCTATTCTAAAAAATTATTGTGAAAGATGATATGAAAATTTGGAAAAAGTGTTTTCCAAAGTTGATGTCATAATGAGGAATCAAACATCAAGAATAGATACATAGTTATCGAAATTAAAAGGGCCGGCAAATATCTTGCCCTATGCTTCTTTCATGAGATAGAAAATGAAGGGACCGTATTTACACATCAATCGTAAGCAATAATGGTTCACCTTGAAATGATTTATTCATCCAATTTGCTGGGCTCCATGGGCGTGTTGCTAATTAATGGAGTTTAATTGATAGAGTTATTAGTTTAAAAGAGTTTAAACTAATTTGAATATTTTTAATATTCTAAATATCAAAAAGGGTTGTGAGCCTATGTCTAATGAATTAGTGAACCTAATGGGCCACAAACAAAAGACTAAGAAACTCTTATTTGATAGTAGGAGTTTTCTAAGGAGTTAGAAAATTCAATGGGCGGTTTTGGCCTAAGAGGACAAGTTGGCTAATTATCAATTAGTCACTTTGGCTTGATTAATTTACTTTTTAAATTAATCAAAATAATTTAAAGAGTTAAATTAATTCAATAAAATTAAGGAGTTAATTTAATAGGAGTTGTGTGAAAATTTAATTAGTTAAAGTCAAAGAGTTAAGTTGATTTAATTAACTTAAGAAGTTAAGTTAAACTAATTAAATTAAAGAGTTAATTTAATTAGCTAGCAAATTTGAGTTTTGGAGGAAAAATAAAATGGAAGAGTCCATATGAATTAATGAGTTAGCATTTTTAATTTATGAAATCAAAATCCAATTTAACTAGAATTGAATCTAGCAAGTTGGCACAAGTGGGAAAAGTGTGAAGGAAGCTTCCAATAGCTTCCATTCACCATATATACCCCAAGGTAGCTGGGTATTTCCATGGTTCCATTTTTCCTACAAAAGGTAGTACAACTCATGTGTTGAGTAACTACCTCCCTAAATTATCTCATTTCCCTCTCTTCCCAAAAATTGCCTTTCTCTCTTTCTCTCTCCCATCATCTTTTTCTTGTGTTCTATTCTAGCTTAGAGTTTAAGGAATTGAGAGTTCTTCCTATGTGTGTGTATCACCATT
This sequence comes from Jacaranda copaia, assembly GCA_014898725.1. Taxonomy (NCBI): domain Eukaryota; kingdom Viridiplantae; phylum Streptophyta; class Magnoliopsida; order Lamiales; family Bignoniaceae; genus Jacaranda; species Jacaranda copaia. Next base: position 943,164 of record JACGDI010005603.1, read on the forward strand.
AGAGGCTTCACACTTGGGAAGTTTAGATTTGGAGTTTGATCCTTTATTAGCGGCCAATTTTTGAAGGATCTTTTAGGTGAGTTTGGAGTTGATTTTTCCTCCTGATTTTTTGTCATTTTGAGGCATTTTGAAGGTCCATCGGTGAGCAAACTTTGCTGTATTAAGGAGCTTTTGGTATGGTGAAGTTGATCTTAAAGTGGAGCGTGTTGATCTTGCTTTGGAAGAATCCAAGAGAAAGATTTACTTTGTTGCCTTGATTTTCTTCAAAGTAACTTGCTTCCAAATCCTAGTTTATGACATGATGATTGATCCTTGGATTGGATATTGCAAGTTAATTTTGCTTTTAATTTGGTTTTACTTGTGGATCTTTGCTTTTCTTTTATCTTCAAGTGGTATCAGAGCCATCTTCATGTCTAAATTAGGATTTAGTTGAATTAATTCATGTGATGGATTGATTCTAGATCTCAAAATCCTTGATTCAATTGATGAATATAAGAATTTGGAGATAATGCATGTGGCTTTTGATGTGTTGAATTGAAATATGTTAATATGTGTTTATTTGTTAATTCATATATTGGCATGAGTTTTGATTCAAATCTTATGATGTTAAATGTTGATTTAGCATCGTATGATGTTATATGATAATATAGCATGTTGATTATAGCTTTAAGGTATTTTGGCTATTTTTGGATTAATTGGATTGGAGTTTCTTGATGTTGTTTGAAGAATGTTGATTCTTCTATAGATTTGATTTTGAAGCATTTTGAGCATTCTAATTTTCATTTTTTTAAAACCATTTATATTCTAGAAATTTGTTGAAATTGTGTGAATTTGAGTCATGGAGGTGTTTATAAAGTTTTGTGCGAAATGCTACACAAAAGGATGATCAAAACCGGCCTCTAGGTGGCTTGGTGCAAGATACCACCTAGGTTGCCCAGCTCAGCAGGCAGCAGATGCACTATGTGCTGTGCCTACCACCTGCTTTGGTGGTCGGCTATGGGCAGTAGCACACCAAGGCTGCCTTAAGGCTGTCTTGGTTAATTTTTGTGCGATTTTCTACTTCTAACTTGTTCATTCATACAAATTTTGATGCATAAATGTTGTCTGATTGCTTAAAATAAAAGTTAGACATTTTTGCTAGCTTCTAAAATCAAGTTTAAGAGCACACTTCAAGATTGTGCAAAAATGTGACGCTTATATTTGCCGCTAATTAATTATTTATGTGATAAGTATTTAATTATTGGATTGAATGTCAATTTAGCCATTGTTCATTTAATTCTTGAATGAATGATGGTTGAATGGGAATGAATATGAGCATTTAAATTGGTTTTATTAAAGTTCAATGTTGATTGAATGGGTTGTATAAAATGGGGCTTATATGCCTTTTGAATTTTTGCCCTTTAAATGTTATGAGAGTAGAACTTTGAGGATGAGGTTTTCTGTACTCCTGTAAATTATTACAAGGAGGCAAATGAGGCCAAGATGATCAAGGAGGCTTGAAAACCCATAAATGTATGGGGTATATTCATGTAATAGATATGATTTATTAATTTAATCAACTCACCTAAAATCAACTAAGTAGTGCACCTATGGCTCTACGTGCATTACAACATTTATTTAGCCAATTAGTTGGGTTCTATGGGCTTGAGGCTGGATATTTACCATAGAGATTGGGTACTCTTCAATTAATAGAGATTAATTGAATTGGGTTGATTAGTTTAAAGCAATTTAAACTAACATGAATTTTTTATATTCTAAAGTGACAAAGAGTTGTGAGCCTATGTTCAATAAATGGTAGAACCTAATGGGTCACATATGAAAGCTAATTGCAAATCCTACCTGATGGGAAATTTTTGAAGAGTTATAGAAATTCTTTGATGACCGATTTTGGAGGTAGACGATTGTAGTTATTTTGGCTTGATCAATTTAATTGTTAAATTGATCTAATTAATTGAAGGAGTTAAATTAAGATCAATTAATTAATGAGTTAATTATTTAGTGCAACATGACTATCAATTCGTCAAGTTAACATAAGAAGTTAAGTTAACAATGACTTGCTTAAAGAGTTAAGCAAATTGATTTAAGAGTTAAGTCTAAGGCTAATTAATTAAATTAAAGTGTTTAATTTAATTAAAATAAAGAATTAATTTTGGAGGAAAAATTCAAATGAAGAGTTTATTTAGTGTGGTATTAGAACTTATTTGAATGATATTTCATGAGATGAAATGAAGATTCCAAACAAAATTCAAATGCACACAAAATTTAAATTCACATGCCAACTTGCAAGGGCTAGTTGGTGCCACCCTTGAGGAAGGTGTGATGCCACCTTGGCATCACACTATTGTCCCTCTATATGTAGATATAGAGTGTGTGTGGCTGGATATATATACATAGCATACATGTGATTTGCAAGTTAGAATTAGGTTCCCTCAATTTCCCAAGTGTTGCCTTATATGTTGAAGCTTCACTTTTCTTCATCTCCTACCTCCAAATCAAGCATTCATCCTTGCATTTCTCCTTTTCATGATCCAGCTAACATTGAGGAGAATTGGATTGTGCATTGGTGCATCAATCTTATCGTTAGAGGCAAGACAATTGGATTGCCAATCTTTGGAGATCCTCTATTTTTGGCAATCGATTGGATGCTTTCCTAGAAAGCCTTTCTATTTTTTGTTCCAATTGAACTATAGACCCATCAAGGTGTTGGTGCGTTCTAGTAAAATTTTAGCTGGAAGAAAATCATTTGGTTGGGTAAAAGTTGCTTGAAAACCTTTGTGCGATTAGGTGACAGTTTTCAAGGAGTTAAGATCTTCTTCCAAGCTTCTTTGATTTTGTGAAAATCGAGGTAATCCTCATGCCAAATCTGAACTTATGGCTTATTTAGATCCTTGGCCTCATATTTTGCCTAGTTATTTTAGTGTTTTTATGCTTTGACAATTGAATCCTAGTGCTACATGTAACTTCAAGTGGTATTGAAGCCTAATTCATGCTATGATTTGGATTTTTGATTGATTGATTCATGTGATGGATTGATTAAAATATCCAAATAATTGATCCAACCTATGAATTGGAGTGTTTAGATGATATTGTATGTGGCTCCTTTGCTTGATGAATTGAAAGCATGCTAATATGTGTTTTAAGTGTTAATTCATATGATTAGTATGTTTTAATTCATAGTTGCTAATGTTGAATTTTGATTAGACATTAGTTGATGTTATATGTTGATATAGCATGTTAAATTTGGCCTTGAGGTGTTTTGATAATTTTTGGATCCAATTTGATTGGAGATTATTGGAGATTTTTGAAGAATGTGATTTTTACTTAAACTTGTTTTTAGAAGCACGATTGAGCACTTGAAATTTCATTTTTAAAAGATGTTTTGAATTTGAAATTTTATCTATAATGTGTGATTTGATGTTTAGGAAGTGTCCTAAAATTTTTGGTGCACAAAAGTTGAGTTAAAAATAGTTTGACTCAATCCCAACCCTAAAACAAGGGTACTGTCGCACTGTGGCAGCACATAGACAGGGCAGAGAGCACACTTGCCTCCCAGCCATGCACAAAACCCAAGCAGTAGTGACTAGTTTAGGTTAGGATGAGTTTTGGCCCTATTTTTGTGTTCCTTAAGTGGCCAAAAATGATTTAAATCATGTTATATAAGTGTACAAATGTTGTGTAAGTTCTTAAAATTATGTTTGACATTTGTGATTGCTTCAAAAACTCGTTAAAGTTAATTTTCAATAATGTAGCATAATTGTTATACTTGATCTTGCTTGGCCAATGAATTATTTATGAGATAAGCATTTCATTGTTCGAATTGAATGTCGATTCTTAGTTTATTTATTGTCCATTGAAGTGTTGAATGAATGATGAATGAATGAGGATGATCATGAGCCTTTAATATTGATTTTACTTGTTTCAAGTTGCTGAAATAGGTTGTATTAAATGGGGCTTGCATGCCTTTTTATTCTACCTTATAAAAGTTATGAGAGTAGAATCACTAGGAGTCCTAGGAGCATACTTAGCGCATTTACTTATTTATACTCTTTATATCCTATTTATATATGAGATGCATGGTTAGAATATAGAAAATCTAAATAAGAAGATAAAATTGGTGAGATTTTTGCAAGTAAGAAAATCCCTCCACTTAGAATGTCTAAGTGCTTCCAAATATTAAGTCAAAATGGATATAAATTAAAAGAAGTTTTAAATAATCCATGCCGTCTACCAATAGTATGTTCCATGACAATGCTTCCACATTTGTGTGATGTCTCATGAGTCGTAGGTCACACTTATGGTGGAAAGCTATGACCATATAGTTAGCATATGATGCACCTTCGATTTGATGCTTTCCATGTATTAGCACACGAGTCGGAGGATGACATGGAGTAGTCTCAAATCAAAGTTTGATTAGTAAGTCCAACTGAATAGCTAGTATTGTAGGTGATTCATGAGTCATGGGTTTATATGAAAAGTGAGGTAAAATATATCAATGCTTGCATAGAGATGTAATTAACAAAAGTTGCTTACCTTTAAATTGTTTGTGGATGTCTTATGGGTTTTGGGTCTACTACAAGTCCTTAGGACCTTAATTCTCATTAGGAAATGAGATTTCTTGAATTCTTTTAGGGGGTGAAGGATTTGATAAAATAGTGGGAGAAAAACAAGAATATATTTTCAATATCAATATTCAATTACATACTTTTATTCTCTTTTTCACCTTTGATGATTTGCAAAATTTCAAGAATGGCTAAAACTCCACTCAATGTTATTTTAGAAATTAATAAACTAACTGGGCCTAACTTTCATGTTTGACTAAACCTCAAAAACTGTTCTAGATTCTGAGAAATGGATAAGTATCGTATATCATGGTGCTCCTTATCCCAAGGGATTAAAATACATCAAGAGATACCCAAAATGTTGACGAATTGGGTTGAGGATCGTCCCATCCCATAGTTTCATTTTAGTATCTACAAACTTCAAAAATCTCAAGGACACATGAATAATATTTTGGTTTAAGTTTACAAAAGTTGTAAAGCAAACAAGGTTTGAGAAGTTCATGTTGTCAAAGGAGATTTCTCAAGCTAGGATGAATAAGAAATCATGTGTCATCAACTACGGTCTAAAGATGATTAGGCTTGGAGAAGCTCTTTAACTTGGATATAGTGATGGACAATGATCTCCATGAGGATTTGGTCCTCACATCTTTGTCGAGTTTTATTGATCAAATTGTTGATCTAGATTGAGATTACTATGACAAGGACAAACCCTTAATATTTATTTTCTCCTCCAAGTTTATGGGCCCTAGGGGTATTATAAAGGGAGGTAAATGGAAGAAAAGTTCTTCCTCCATGGGAAAGTAATCGTTAAAGGCATCTAGTGGAGTTAATAAGATTATAGACGATATAGTCAATATTACTTATTTTTACTTCGGCAAAATATGCCATTGGAAGTAGTATTGTAAGGAATACCTTGCAACCTTTGAGCATGGTATATACTTTATTGAAATGCGTTTAAGGATAAATTTTTCCTTATGGATATTTGATATTGCATATGGTTCTTTTATTTGTAAGTTGTTACAATGAATAGAAAGAAGAATAAAACTATGTGATGAGTATATGATCCACCACTTTGGCTAAGAAGTAAAAGTTGCGACTAGATTTGATGGTGTATCATAAGTTAGACTTAGGGAATTCCATACTTGTATTAGACCTTTGTTATAATGTACCATATATTGTTGAGAACATTATTAGAATTCCCATTTTAGATAATGAAGGATTTGTTCTTTCTATATCAAATGGGAGATTGAAAGCATTAAAGAATAGGTTCTTTAGTTGCTTATGGTACACTTAATAAAGGTTATACATTTTTGGATTCTCAACCATCACTAATGCACATTCAACAAAGTAAGAGAAAATTAGATAACCAAGAAAATGCCATCTTATGTCATACAAAACTTGGACATATATCTAAAAGTAGTATGATCAAGTTAGAAGCTCTTAAAGTACCAAATGTTAGTGGCATTGAGGACCTTCCCACTTGTGAGTCATGTTCGAAGGAAAAATGATCAAGGCTTATTTTGTGGAATAAATGGAACGAACCATAATTTTTTTAGATTGGATCTATATGGATATTTGTGGCCTATTAAGAGTTAGTACGAGAAGAGGTAATTATTACTTGATCTTCTTCACTGATGATTATAGTCATTTGGACATGTGTATTTTATGAAGTACAAGTTCAAAGCCTTTGAAACATTCAAAGCGTATGGGAATAAAGTAGAAAATAAAGAGAGACTTAGTATTAAAGCTCTTCGATTGGATTGAAGAAAAGAATACTTAAGTACTAAACTCTTGGAATATTTAAATGAGAATGAGATTCTCTCTCAATGGACTCCACTTGGCACACCCTAGCACAATGGAGTAGTTGAGAGGAGAAATTGCACATTATTGGACATGGTACGTTACATGATGAGATTTTTCAATGTACCTATATCTTTTTGGGAATACACTTTAGAAATGGCTGTGTAGTTACTAAACATAGTACTTTTAAAGTCAGTGCCAAAAATATTGCATGAGATGTGGTATGGTAAAGTGCCTCTTAGTATTACCTTAAGGTTTAGGGGTCTTCTGCTTACGTTAACTGGTTAGTGGGAGACAAATTGGATAATAGATCTATTATGTGTAAGTTTGTGGGATACCCAAGAGAGTCTTCGAGTTATTACTTTTATGATCCTTTAGAACAAAATGTGTTTATTTTAAGGAATGTCTACTTTTCGGAAGAGAAATTTTTATTGGATAGAAATAACGTTGTTGTTGAACTTAATAAAGTTCAAAATGATCATCAAATCCCACAAGTGGTGGAAATAAATGAGCATTAAGAGCCTTACACATAACCTTTGAGAAGGTCAGATCAAATCAAGAAGCAACCCAAAATGTTCGGATTTTTTTATGAGATGGGCTAATCAAATAGTGATCCTAAGACCTATGAGGAAGCTATGTTAGACATAAACTCGGGATATTGAAATAGACTCCTTGTATTTTAACAAAGTATGGACTTTAGTAGATCCACTAAAGGGAATAGTTTTTGTTGGTTGCAAGTGGATTTATAAGTAGAAGCTAGGAGTCAATGGAAAGGTAATGACCTTTAAGGCACGACTAGTGGTATAAAGTTATGCTCAAAGACTCAGTATTGATTTCGAGATAACCTTTGTATTGGTTGCATTGCCTAAGTCTATTCGGATTTTACTTACTATAGCTGTATATTATGATTATGAGATTTGGCAATTGGATGTGAAAATCGCTTTCCTTAATGAAAACATTGAAGAAAAATCTATATAGAGCAACTACAACATTTTACATTCAAAAGGAATAAGGAAACAGTTTGAAACTCCATAGATCCATTTATGTACTCAAACAGGTGTCTTGAACTTGGAACATACATTTTGATAAGATTATCAAATTGTTTGGCTTTGTCAAAAGTGTGTATAAACCTTGTGTGTACAAAAAGGTTAGTGAGAGGAGTATATAGTTTATTGTACTTTATGTTGATGACATTTTTCTCATGAGGAATGAGAGAGCAATATTAGAGTGTACTAAAGTATGGTTATCTACTCAATTCTTCAAGACGGATTTAAGAGAAGCATCCTATATATTGAGAACATGTATCTATATAGATGGATTAGGGAAGATACTGGGGCTTTCTCAAATTTCTTACATTGATAAGATACTAAAGACGTTTAGTATGAAAGAATCCAAGAGATGATTCCTCTTTATGGGACAAGGTGTTCATCTCTTCAAGTCTTTGGCCCCTAAGACTGATGTGAGAGACAAAGAATATCCCACATACTTTATGCATCCACCAGAGAGAACTTAAGATATGTTGTTCAATGTATAAGATTGGATGTGGCACATACTTTAAATGGTAAGAGTCTTTTTAAATCCAACCTTGGTGAATGTCATTGGATGGCCATTAAAATATTCTTTAAGTACTTGAGAAACACTAAGGACTTGTTTTTGGTATACAGTAATGGAGAATTGAAACTTGAGGGGATTTTGGATTCTAGTTTTCAATCCAATGTACATGACCTAAAATCCACTTTTAGATTTATATTTTGCCTCAATGGTGACTTAGTGATTTGGAAGAGTTCCAAACAATACACCACAACAGATTCTACCATAGAGGCGAAATATGTTGCAATTTTGGAAACCACAAAGGAAAGTGTTTGGATAGAAATTGCATCCAAGAGTTGGATGAAGTGCCTAGCATGCATACGCCCATAGTTATGTTTTGAAGACAACTTTAAACTTGAGCCAAGATCTCATCAGTATCCAAACACAGATAAATGCATTATCATTTGATATATAATATCAATTGAAAGAGGTAATATTTGAGTGGAAACAATTACCTTAGAAGATAATATAATAGAACTGCTATCTAAACCCCTAAATGCAAATGATTTTTAAAGGACATCTTGAGAAGAAGGGCCTTAATACTATGAGGAATTAGCTTTATGGCAAGTCGAAGATTGTTGGAATAATGTCCCACAAGCTAATTAGATTAACATGTAAAATATTTTACTTGTGATACAACCTTGATTTGGATATTCATTAAATGGCCGTCTTCATCTTATACTTATATTTACTTCACTAGCATTTGATTGAAGCCCTCAGATCATACAAGAATATGGGACTTGGTCACCAATTGGGTGGTGATCATGAAATAGGTTTTACACGGTCATGTTCTAAATTTTTTCAAGTCATAGAATCTTATAAGATAGGGTAGCTAAGATTTGAATAGACTTGCACTAACAATGCATAAATTTAGGATTGGATATTGCTCTGTTTCATGCACAAGGCCATATGAGATATGGATGTATGTTCACTGAAGGCCCGCTCAGAGAATCCACCAAATAACTGTAGTGGTAAGTTAGTAGTGGCAAGTTTTGTAGCTTATGCTAGTGCACATAATTAGTCCTTTGATCTGAGGATCTATGGTAACCTTGTGTTGAGGTCCTCATGCGTTGACTCTTTTTTGGTCACGTAATGGGTTGTTTGGGTGGAGATTGGGTATGAGCCACTCAAATATGGAGGTTTGTGAGATCTAAGATGGAATTTGACCCTTTATCATTGTGAAGGGCCAGTGTATCTCATATGTATTCTACAATGATCGATTTTAAGAAGTCCTTACACAAGGCAGTATGATAATTTAGAAAAGGAGCTTTCCAAAGATGAGATTATAAAGTGGAATTGAACATTAGGAATAAAAACATAGTATGGAGGCTACTAGGGAGCCTATAAATTTTTTGTCCTAGGCCTCTTTCGGGAGATAGGAGAAGAAATGACCATATTTGCACGGTATACGTAGAGCTAGAATGGTTTTTCAAAAGCATTCATTTCCGCCAATTAGTTGGGCTCTATGGGCTTGAGGTTGGACATCGACTATGGAAGGTTGGACATCGATTATGGAAATTGGATACTTTTCAATTAATGGAGATTAATAGAATTGAGTTGATTAATTTAAAGGATTTTAAACTAATGTAAATATTTGATAGTCTAAATTCACAAATAGTTGTGAGCCCATGTCTAATGAATGGTAGAACCTAATGGGTTGCACACAAAAGTCAATTGCAAATTCTACTTAATGCAGGAGAATTTTCTAAGAGTCGGAGAAATTCCTTCATGATCGATTTTGGAGGGAGACAGTTGTAGTCATTTTGGCGTGATCAATTTAATTGTTAAATTGATCTAATTAATTTAAAAAACTAAATTAATGCCAATTAATTAGAAAGTTAATTATATGGTGTCACGTGTTATCAATTGGTTAAGTTAACTTGAGAAGTTAAGTTTATAATGATTTGCTTAAAGAGTTAAGCAAATTGATTTAAGAGTTAAGTCAAAGGCTAATTAATTAAGTTAAAGTATTTAATTTAATTAAAATAAATAATTAATTTTGGAGGAAAAATTCTAATGAAGAGTTCATTCGACGTGGCATTAGAATTTATTTGAATGACATTTTATGAGATGAAATAAAGATTCCAAATAAAATTAAAATACACATAAAATTCAAATTCATATGCCAACTTGTAAGGGCTAGTTGGCACCACCCTTGAGGAAGGTGTGATGCCACCTTGGCATCACACTATTATCCCTCCATATATAGATATACAGTGTGCGTGTGGCTGGATATATACATAACATACATGTGATTTGCAAGGTAAAATTAGATCCTCTCAATTTCCCTCCAATTTCCTAAGTGTTACCTCATGTGTTGACGTTTCACTTTTCTTCATCTCTTACCTCCAAATCAAGCCTTTATCCTCATATTTCTCCTCTTTGTGATCCAGCTAACATTAAGGATAATTGGATTGTGCATTGGCATGTGGATATTATCTTTAGAGGCAAAAAAATGGGATTGCTAGCATTTAGAGATCCTCAATTTTTGGCAGTCGATTGGAGGCTTTTCTAGAGAGCCTTTTTATTTTCTGTACTAGTTCAATTTTGAACTGTAGATCCATCAAGGTGTTGGTGAGTTCCAGTAAAGTTGTCAGTTAGAGGAAAAATCATTTGGTTGGGTAAAAGTTGCTGGAAAACCGATGTGCCACTAGGTTATATTTTGCAAGGGGTTGAGATCTTTTTCCAAGCTTCTTTGATTTTGCGAAAATCAAGGTAATCCTTATTCCAAATCTGAATTCATGGCAAGTTTTGATCCTTGGCTTCATATGTAGCATAGTTATTTAGTTGTTTTTATGCTTTGATAATTGGATCCTAGTGTTTTATTTAACTCCACTAACTACGTGCTTTATAATTTCAACTGGAAAAGAAACTATTGGTGTACTTTGGCTGGTTCTTAAATCTACTGTCAACTCTCGATAACGACGATCATCAATCAATCAATCAAAGTAGTGAAAAATTGCAATGAATTATGTTTATAACTCATATATCTTTTAAGAGCACTATTCATGTTTTCATTACACTGAGTAGTTGTCACATTTGCCCAAAATGTTTGTCTAACATGAACTAATGCCCATTTTTCTCTTATTCTGAACAACCTTTCCAACCACCCAGTAACTTGAAGTTCATATTTTTCCAACATCTCATGACATTCATTTAGAAAATCTTTCTCCTCATAATCATAAATACAATAACTTAAGTCCTTAGAGAAACTCACAAAGCTTGTAAATACATTGCTAAGATGGATCGCTGCATTTTGATGGATGTTCCAAATGCACAAACGATGACAAGTTTTAGGCCACATTATCGATAATGCTTTTGCCATTGCTGCGTCTTGATCTGTAAGAATGGTTTTAGGTCATTTTCCTGACATAGCTCTAGCAAAGTTATCAAACAACTAGATAAACTTCGATGAAATTTCATCATATAATAACATTGCACCAAAGAAAATAGTTTGCTTGTGATAATTTACACCAACAAAAAGGGGCAAATGTTCGACTTTTTTCATTTATAAGCTGTATCAAAGCATACCATGTCAACCAAATGAGAATAGTTAGCCATCATTTGTGCATCAACCTAAAGTATATTAGTTATCAAATCATCTTCATCGACTTGAATTGCATAAAAAAATGCAATTGTCTAGTTGCCTCTTTTGCAAGTATTAAAGTATGTCTTTGGTGTCCCTTATCTTCATTTTCACAGTTCTCTTTGACCATAAATAAATTTTATAATCTTAAAAACTGAACCTGCCATTTTTTCATCCACCCATTTGTTTAGCCAAGAAGGAAAAATATGCTTTTGGTGCTATTCCCAAGCTATCAATATCATTTGCTTGTAATGCCTATGCATCAGTAGTAGTTCCATGGGACATCAAAAGATGAGTTTTACTTGGATTCACTAAACCATGTCTACTGTGCTCGGCAACAAAATTGACAACCTTATGCTTACCAATATAGCGACCATTAATCTTTATAATTGCACAACAACCTTTTCTTGTTTTTGGACGGTGATATTTAATACTCACATCTCTTTTATCTTTTTGTCTATAACCTTGGCACGCATAACAAAATGTCCTACCAATAATCCTCCCACTAATATCTTTATGGACCAAATGACTCTTGATATTGAATCCAACTACCCGTGCATATTTATTGTAAAATTTATAAGCATCTTCTTCACTATCAAATTCCATTCCAATTTTTGGAATTTTCTCCTCCAGAATGACTAAGTGACGTTCAACTATGAGATTTTTTTCACTATCATTTTTAAGAAGATCCTTTTTTTCCTTATCCACATCACCAAAGGAAAACTCCAACCTGCGACGTGACGTAAGATCGATCGGCTATCTACATTCATTGCTTGCTGAGTAAAAACAAACCTGAAATTACTAAAAAGTTGTTGTCTAAACAAAAATATGTATTGAGATATGAAATAACATTATCATGTATGATTATTGATATAAATGTGTAATTTTTAATTATATTTACTAATTTCATATAGACAATCTAAGATTCAATATTTACTCATCGTATCCATACATTTCTAGAATCAATATATTAATAGCATAATATTAATTAATCTAAAAAATAGAGTAAATTATATAATCTGTTGAGCTAAATATTTGCCATTAACAATATGAATAAATCAAATTGGTGTAGCTTCTAGCATTGCTGACGCTTTAGAAAAAAATGAAATGCATACTGATTGTAAATACAAGAAACCTCAAACTTACAAAGCAAAAAGAAACATCATAATTTTAGAGCTCTTAAAATTTAAATGTCTCTCCTAGCCAAAGCTTAAGTTTGAATACAATGGCCATTCAACGTTAATTCTATCCGTAAAACTGTAAAACCTGTCTCCTAGTCTAATCTAATATATAATGTGTCTGATCATCTAGTTAAAATCAATCATCATGAAGTTCGCAACAAACTTGTCACTATGCTCAAGTCTTATGCTTGGAGTAAAACTTGTAAACACATTGTTATAATTAACTTCAATAATAATAAATGCAAGGCCATTTTCAATCTTACGCTCTTTGAAACTAAATCCCACAGACAATGATAATAAATTTCACAATCAGGTCCATCGATATTATAAATTTTATTATATGTTTTGTATTTGTTAATGAGAACACCCAACTTTCATGTATCAATACATTTCGACACAAAAAATTTGTGCTAAATGTCAAATCACTTTATAACTTCGATGAATTATTGACAAATATAATTACCTCAATATTTCTTTTATATTCATTAATTATTTTTCTAGTAAATACATTTGTAAAATTGCTACAAATATAACAAATATTACGTATGTAGATGATTATTTATACTAAATTATTTTTCAAGTAAATTATGGATACCACCCTTGAGGTCTGGCGTAACTACAAAAAGATTCTCACTTTTTAAAAAATTATAAAATCCCCCCTAAATCGATAGACCTTATTGTAAGGTGGATGAAAAATGAAAAAAGTCAAAAATACCCCAGGCAAAAAATAATTAAAAAATAAAAAATGCTAAAATTTGATTTTGATGGCTAAAGTCCTAATGGCCCTCTTTGTGTTATGATATCTTAAAATTTGAATTAAGCTAAATAGCATATATAAATATATTTTGAATAATCTATTTGCATAATTAAATTTGTCTAATAATATAAAATAATAAAATATTTATTAGTTGAGTTACATAATTGACAATATTAAACTAATAAGCATATCTAATAATTTATTTAAATTTAATTAAAATATTTATTAAAATAATTAATAAAAATAATGAATAGAAAATTAAAAATTATATTAATTAAGAATAAATAAGTAAAAAAATTTAAATATATGTATTTTTAACTAAATTATTTATTAATTAAAAAAGATAATTGATATGGGATAGCCAAAGAGGTTCATTTAGCTTGTCAGCCTAAAAGGCCCATTTAGCCCAACAGGCCCAACACACTCAACAACAACTATTTGGTTGAGTGTATTGTAACCAATTGCACTCGACATGAAGCTTCATTCCCTAACATATTCTGTTTTCTCCAAAATCGACCAACAAGCCAGACTTGTTTGATTCACATATCGACTTGATTACTCACCCCAGTGGTGACTCAGATCCACACTACATTTATTACTCTGACAGGCATAATGCCTCCGTATTAATGGCGCGTGACAGTCGGTACAGTTGCTGCCACCAACTTTGCCATCAACTCTGGCAGAGAGGCACCTACCAGAGGTATGTTCACCCTGAAAAATAGAAGATGAAGCCACCTAAAATAGTACTGAGATCTGAAATGGCTATCAACCCCCTAATAAGAACTAAAGGCTAATATATTTGGTAAGGGCATCTTCGACAAATCACACACTGGAAGAAGGCTATAAATACCTCATATCCAACCACGATCTAGGTAATGCCAAATACGCTATAAGCTCTCTATATTTTGTTCGATTATTCTATTTTGACTAGAATTGACTTGAGCATTGGAGTGCCGATTAGTTTAACGTGTGTTGCTGTTGTAGATCTTAAACCTCAAGAAGAACATCAACTGAATTATTCGACCTCCCTGGTCAAATTTACCCCAAACAGTACCTTTTCACTATAAACAGCTTTCAACCTCATTAATAATTTTTTTAAATTTAATTATATTATTTATTTAAAGAATAAACTTATCTAAAATAAAGATATTTAAAATAATTAAAATGTTTATTCAAATAGTAAATCTATCTAAAATAACAATAAATAAATAAAAAATTGTTAATTAATAAAAATAGCAAATAAAAACTATATTAATCAAGTGCCATCCCTCAACCACCTCCTCTAGAAGATAAGTCTCCCCGAGATAGCCGTGATCGCCAAGAATCTAGGCAACTACTCACCTACCGCGATCCTAGTCCTAGACACCCCTAGGAGGAAAGGAGGTGACCAGAATTGCGAGAAGAGGTTATAAACTCAATGAAGCACGTTCGACCTCATTGAGCCCCACAGTGTGATAGGGTCGATCGCTCTAGGCGTGACTATTGCGAAGATATGGGAGAATCAGTGGACCTCGTAGCTTGGCCCATTCGAGCCCCATAATGTGATGGGCCGAGTGTGCCAGGCCAGGCCTCAATCGGAACACCACCTTGGCGGATCGAGAGGAATGGGAGGAAGTGTCCTATCAAATCCAACAATTGAATAGGCACTTCGACGAGATCATGAGGAGAAATATCTTAAGAGCACTTAACCTGGAGGGCCCTCAGAGATATCATCGGGATAGAGGATCTCCTTTCATCCAAGATATTATCGACGAGGGTATTGCTGTCAGCGCGAAGATCCCAACTGGTCTACCAAGGTATGATGTATCAACGGACCCCAATGAGCACCTAATGTAGTTTGAACATATGATGCAACTACATAGACATAATGTTGGTAACCACTTTCCAAGGCATAGCACTCGACTAGTTTGTGAAACTCGAGTTGTCATTAATTTATTCTTATGACTAATTGTGCAATAAAGTTTTGCATCATTTTGCTAGTAGGAGGAAGGTAAAACTCCCCTGTACCTATCTCTATACTGTAAAGCAAAGCAAGGGGGAGTCCTTTCGGGATTTCTTCACCCAATTCAACATAGAGGTTCTCAAGATAGATAGCCTCAGGATTGAGTTCCTGATTAGCGTACTGTTCCTGGGGCTTAGACACAAGGAGTATGCCAATGCTTTGGTGCGTGAACGTCTTAGGTCGATGGAGGAGTTGCTCAACTTGGTTGAGAGGTATATGACCCAAAAGAAAGTGAATAGACTCAAATTCGGATCCTCCAAAATTGATAAGAAGAAAAAAAAAAAAGAAGATGACCAAAAACACAAAAAGAGGGGTTTATCTCCCATAAAGTGATTCCACAACTATACACCCCTAAACATCCCTAGGAGAGAGGTCCTGTATGCCATCTAACATGATAACCTCCTCAAGAAACCCAGAAAGTTGATAGAGACTTAGGCAATGAAAAACTTTAAGAAATATTCCCACTTTCACAAGCAAAAGGGGCACGATATAGATGAATCTTCAATCTCCAAGATGAGATTGAGAGGTTAATCAGGCAAGGCCACCTCAAGAAGTATATAGATATGGACGTTCAAGTGGAAAGGGTTAAAATTGATTGGACTCCTTGTAGAGAAAGGTCAGTTGGCCCTAGGAGGGAGGAGAAAGGAAAGCAACCCGCTGGGGGGGACTCAAAATATGCCTGAAGACAAACTTAAAGAAGGCTCAAGTCGATTGAAGCCTCGCATGTTGAGATGACTTTCCATCTTACGACAAGTGTAGAGCCCATCTTATTCACTGATGGTGACATGGCACACCTCGAGGGTAGGTATATCAATCATAAAATAGACTGTCCAATGATAGTCTCTGTTGAGATTGCCAACTTTAAAGTGTGCAAGGTCTTGGTCGATAATGGTAGCTCGACTAATATCATCTTTCTCTTTACCTTGAAAAGAATGAACATAAGCTAGAATGTTAACACTACTAGTTGGATTTAGGGGATTAGAGATCATATCGGAAGGGTCCATCAAACTATCAACATCGTTTGGAGAAGCTCCAACAAGGAGGACTTTGATGGTGAATTACCTTATGGTTGATGCCCTATTCTCTTACAACTTCATCATAGGTCGACCTGCAGTCAATGATTTCCACATAATTGTGTCAACCTACTACTTGAAAGTCAAATGTTCGACCTCAGTAGGTATAGGGAAACTTTTGTGCAACATAAAGGAAGCTTGAAGATGTTATAATATCTTAGTTGAGTCAAGCGAGCAGAAAACTTGACTGTAATTAAAGACCTTAAGGGACGCCCCCATAGCAGAACTTAAGGACACACAGACCAGCAAGAAGCAAAAGTTGAAAGATACCAGGGTGGAGCCTGTCGGGGAATTTAAGACCATTGAGCTCGAACAAGGAATTCCCAACAAGATAACTTATATCAAAACTGACATAGGCCCCAATTTAGAGTGTCTTATGGTTGATTTTTTGAGAAAAATATTGACGTCTTTATGTGGAAGGCATCCAACCTACAGGGGATCGACCTCAATGTCATTATGCACCAACTTAATATAGACTCCTCGTACAAACTCATCAAGGAGAAGACAAGAACATTCAATGCAGAGAGGACATAAATCATCAAAGAGGAGGTTAGGAAATTCCTAGATATTGGTTATATTGTAGAAATTCAATATTCCTCTTGGCTTTGTAATGTTGTACTAGTCCCAAAAAATGAGGGGCAATGGTGGATGTGTAATAATTTTATAGATTTAAATAAAGCATGTCCTAAAGATCTTTACCCCCTACCTTGGATAGATTTATTCAACTATTAGTTATGAGTTATTGAGCATGATGTATGCATTCCAAGGCTATTATCAAATTTTCATGGCTCCCAAGGATAGGGATAAAACCTCATTTGTTATTCCTAATGGGTTATACTGTTTCCTGGTTATGCTTTTTTGGTTGAAAAATACTGAAGCAACTTATCAGTGGCTCGTCAATTTTATGTTCAAAGACTAAATTGGGAAATCAATTGAGGTATACATCGATGACATGATTCTAAAAATAGAAAAAGCTCATGATCACTTGCTCGACCTCAGTCACAATTTTGCGATCTTGAGAGCCTTTGGTTTAAAGTTGAACCCAAATAAATGTACATTTGGGGTCTGGGGCAGAAAATATTTGGGCTATATGGTCAACAAGATAGGCATTGAGGCCAATCCTCAGAAAATTCAAGTAGTTCTTGATGTCACTCCTTGATAACATTCCGGGGTGTTCAAAGGTTGGTTGGAAAGATTATAGCCTTGGGGAGGTTCGTTGCAAGAGCTTACCCTTTTTCAAAATTCTCAAGAATGCCAAGAAATCAGGCTTCCAATGGATTGTGCAGTATGGTCAGGCTCTAGTCAACTTAAAATAGTAATTAGCCTCACCCCATATCTTGGCGAAACCTAAACTGGGAGACATACTACAGGTGTATTTGGCAATCTTCGAGGTATCGATCAGCTCAGTATTGATCTTAACCCGAGATGGCACACATTGATCGATATACTACTGCAGCAAGTTACTCCATGGGCAGGAGCATAGTTACTTGAAGATCGAGAAATTTGCTTTAGTAACTATGGCTCATAAATTATGACCATACTTTCAATCACACTCTATTATAGTACTGACTAACTAGCCGTTGAAGTAAGTATTGACAAAGCCGAATATATACGGAAGGCTAACCAAATGGGCAATCAAATTGGGAGAATTCAACACTATTTTCCAGCCTCAAACAGCTATCAAAGTATAGGTTTTGGTTGAATTTATTGCATAGCGAGTCAACTTACCAGACAAGAATCCCAAAGCCTCTCTCATTTGGACCAGGCACATTGATGGATCATCGATCACATCCGGTGGGTGAATAGGGATTGCCCTTCGTTCCCTAGATATAGAAGAATACAATTTCACAACAAAATTGGATTATGCTGTCACAAATAATGAGGCAGAATATGAGGCCTTTATCATAAGGATAAGAATGGCGCTCAGGTGAGGGGTTGAACACCCAGTCACAATTACAGACTCTCAATTAGTAGCCGAGCAAATTGATGGAAATTTTGAAGCTAAGGACATGATGTTAAGTCGATACTTGGTCAAAGTGAGGCAATTGCAATAATTATTTAAATGGTTCACCCTTAGTCAGGTTTCTCAATTTGAGAACGAGCGGGCAGACGCTCTTTTAAAATTTGCTAGCTCTACCAGAGAGACAAGGGACAGAAAGATCCCACTTTTGGTCTTTGATAAACCATCAATCAGGCCCCACGAGGAAAATTTGACAGCAAGCATAGAAGGAGTAGTAGTTTTTTAGCAGGTCCCGTTCAAACTATATATCTAAGCCAAGGCACCGTCCTTGAGGAAAGAAACTAGACTCAATGCCTTTGAGGTCAAGCTTCTAAATTTGCACTCGATGAGCATGGTCAGTTGTACAAGAAGTCAATCTCTGGCCCTCCCTTGAGGTGTCTAGACCGTGATTAGGCTCTAGAGGTATTATAAGATATTCATGCTGGTGTGTGTGGTAACCATTTTGGACGAAAATCCCTAGCCCACAAAGTAATCTGGTATGGATACATTTGGCCAACATTATTGAAAGACTCGGTGGACTTTATGTGTAAATGTACTTCATGTCAACTCCACTCGAATTTGACACACTAGTTCACGGCGCCAATGGTCAATGTCCAAATTGCTTGGTCATTTGATCAGTGGGGAATTGACATTTTAGGTTCATTACTAAAATCAACAGGGTAGCAAAAATTTATAATTATCGCGGTTGAGTATTTCACTAAATGGGTCATGGCTGAAGCTATTCCTAAGATAATATATGCAGCCATTAAGAGTTTCATATGAAAAAATATCATCTACCATTTTCGCCTACCCAAAGTTCTTATTTCAGATAATGGCACTTAATTCTAGAGCAAAAGCACTAGAGGTTGGTGTGATGCCTTAGGGATTGCGCTTTGGTGGGCAATCCTCAATCAAATGGTCAGACAAAGGTAACAAACAGAACAATCCTCAACCATCTGAAAGCTAGGATACATAACACTGGCTCGAATTGGGTAGATGACTTGTCCGGTGTGTTATGGGCATACAGGACAACTCCTCAAACAGCCACTGGCCATACTCTTTATAGTTTAGTTTATGGGTCCGAAGCAATCATCCCCTCGTAGCTAATTCAACACACGGCTCGAGTTATTTATTTTCACCTATTAAGGAACACGTTAGAGAGGAAACTCGACCTTGAGATCATTGACAAGCATCGTCAAGAAGCATATAACACTATACAGTGCTATAGATCAAAGATGACTGAGAACTATAAGAAAAGGGTCAAATTATGCCATTTTAAAGTCAGAGATCTCATCATCAAGAAAGTAGAAGTCTCCAAGAATGTGGGCAAGCTTGACCTCAAGTGGGAAGGACCATACGTTATCGTAAAAGTATTAAAACATAATGCATATAGATTAGCTATATGTAAGGAGAAGAACTCCCTCGCCCGTGGAATGCCATCAACCTCAGAAAATTTTACATTTGAGATTATGCTATACTTACCTTTGAAGTTTTTTGGCTTGAATAAAATTCCAACAGTATTAATACAATTTGGAGTCACTGTTACACTCAAATGACTTCATGCCGCCAAGTCCCAAGTTGACCCTGTAGTTAACAAATAAGTAGTCCCTCACTGCTCTTAAAATGGCTTCATGTCGTCAAGTCCTAAGTCGACCTTATAGTCCACAAATAAGTAGCCCCGCACTGCCACTCAAGCGGCTTTATGCCACCAAGACCTAAGTCGACCTTGCAGTCGATGGATAAGCAGCATCGCATTGCCACTTACGTAGCTTCATGCTCCCAAGATCATAGTCGACCTTGTAGTCGATGAAGTTACAGATCCAAGTGGTGACGTAACTCTAACATCAAAGCTAATAGATCCACATCGATTGTGTCGACCTTTAAGTTGGCAAAAAAGCCATCCTCACACAGTTATCCTCCTAAATCCATGGTTGACCCAGTAGTTGACCAAGAGGTATTAAAAATTGATAACGCAGTTGAATGATTGTGCAATATACGCTGTTAATGTAAGTTGACACAGTCGACAACAATCTTGTTCAATTTTTCCATTATGATGGCAATAACCAGATGATTCATCAGGTATTCCCCACATTATTACAACAGTTGAATTGGATGTGAAAAGACTCAATGGATATCTTTAACACAACAAGATGGAAAGAAAAAGAAGTCTTTATTCATTAGCTGATTGATTATTGTTACATAAAAAAAAAGGAGCAACAAATAAAATAGACTGCATAAAGGCTGATTTGGTTCTGGCTAGTCCCTGCCTACTCACCCTCAGGCCATTCGGAGTTTGGATCAGGCATTGCACATACAAGCGGAGAGATCGCTTGAGGAGGTTCAGAAGGCCCTACGACATCGCTCATAAAGTTGGTCAAGCATAGCATGTACTATGCCACATCGACCTCTTATTTCCTCAATTGCACCACCAGGTCCTCGGTGAATGCAAACTCCTTGGCCAACTGTTGTAGCCTAGAATCAACCTCGGCCTTCTTTTTCTAAGCTTCAGTTAAAGGCTTATCTAGTGTAGCAGTTGCAGCTTCTGTCTCCAGAGCTTGCTCAGCTTCACTCTCTTTGGGGTTAGGATTGGGCTCCAATTTCTCATTCAAGACAGGGCTTATCTTACTTTTGTCTTCAGGATATAAAGCATATCCTAAGTGCTCAAGCTGCTTTATAGCCCTATGGAAGGCTTTCCTAGCATCATCAAAGGACGCGATCACACTTGTATCCTGAAAAGTAGGGCTAAGGATGAATTGTTCAACCCCTTCACGGCGCATCCTCAAAACATGGTGGTTGAAGGCTTCCCTCGCTTCATTGGTTGCCTTTGTATGGCCTTGAGCCCGACCAGAAGTGTAGCTCGCTAGTAGGTCTAAGTGGGCCTTTTTTATTATAAAGTCCATTCGACTTCATTCCTTGATTGCCTTGACCAATTATTGATCTTTGGAGTCGAGCTATTCTTGAAGATTGGTAATCTTTTTATTTAGTTCCTTAACCTAGAGTTGGGAGGACTCGAGTTGCATTTTGAGGGTTTCCATATCCCCCTTCCTTGCAACTTTTCTCTATTCGCCAGTATTAGCTCAGATTGGCGAAAAATGTTGTAGCCTAGTTATTCCACTTAGAACATAAGGATGTTACTCCACAATCCTATAATGAAGGAAAAAGTTAATGAGAAGTGATTGATTTGGGGCTTACCATGTTACAGTGGTAGGACAGTGCTCGAATAACCCCAGCCTGATTAAAGTTTATCAATTTCCACTGGTTGGATATGAAAAACCCTGACGAGAGCCACTTTAGAGAGTTGCCACCTATCATTCCTCCATGGTTGATAGAGGTCAAATCATTTACCTCCTCGGCTTGGTCAGTAGCGAATCGGGGAGTAGGCAGCAGGGGAGTTGGAATAGTGCATCATTGCCGAGCTTCCTGAATAGGTTATAGCTTATAGCTGCTTTCTATTTTTCTTTGCCCGCTACAGTATTTTTAGGAGTCAAGCCCCCTTACTTGATCATTTCCTTTTGCCCCGATCTGTGGGGTTATTGGGAATAGGCTCTTCTCGGTGAGTAGATTGAGTTTTCGCTACTTGATCAATTTGCATGGGTGTAGGAGCAAATATCGATCGTGTGTAACCCGAAGGTTCTGCGGGAGCTCTTTCCCACCATGTAGCAGCCACTTGGCAGTGCTCCTCATTCCTTAGAGTGCGGGCTTGGGATTCAAATCGACTATGGGTCATTACTTCTTCTCGATCTGCAGGCACAAACAAAATAAGCAAACATCAGAGTCAAATAGAAAAATGAGTAACCACAATTAAAATGGTCCATGAATATCTCTACCTAGTCGATCGCCCTCAGACAGGTTGAGTTGGGTCAGCGACAAGCCAGCTAATACTAAACACCTTTCCTCAGTCAGAACTGAGGCCTCTATATGTCCAAATCCGACTAGATCCCTAATGAACATGTTGGGCCAACTAGGTGTCTGGTTTTCTAGCATCTCCATTGGCCCCCTCTACCAACTCCTTGGAATGGCAAGAACCCCTAGCCTTTGAATATAGAAAAAATATTTTTTCCGCTCTTGGTCATAAGAAAAAGTAGGGGATACTAAGAATTTTCGATAGGGTCGAGTAGTTAGGTAGTAGAAACCAGATTCTTCCGTACTACCTGACTTTCGCGACATGGGTAAATGAAATAAATTTGAAATATTGGCGAAGGAGGTGGGTTGATTACATAGGTGCATTAGGACGGTAGAATTGTATAGTGTGGCAAAATAATTGGGAAGCAGTTGGGTTATGCAAACTTCTAGGCCTACTGAGAGGTCGACTATCACTTGCATGAGGGAAACTTAAGCCCACATTTTAACCCTTCCTTAAACATTGTTATACACCCTCGAGGAGGTTAATGTATTTTGCCTTGAGCTCCTAACACTAACAATCCATACTCCTTAGGGATATGGTACATTGCCCTAATTTGTATCAGGTCGGCTGGAGTTATTTTGGATGTTATTTTTGTGTAATGATTTGGGGTAAATAGTTGACCCTAATTTGGAATAACATCACTCAAGTCGGCATCCCCCTCAGAATAATCCTCACATCACTCGAGCTACTAGAATTGCTCAAACTCAAGCTATCACTCGTTGAACTACCAGATTCGCTCTCGCGAGAGGTTTTAGATGTACTTCCACTCTTGATCTTCCCTTGATAGGCCACATTCTCGAACTTAGTATCCTCACTATCAGGACTGGCAGACATTTTTTTGCAAAAGAAAATGGAGAAAAAGAACAAATGGGCAGAGTAATGTAAGTGGATATCTGGTAAGCTCTAAGGTTAGAGGACTTCAAAGGCAGAGATTTGACTAGGAATAGATCAGCAAAAGTGTAAATGAAGACATATATCCCCATTATTTATAGGTGTTTGTGTGCGAGAACCCAAGTGTCAGTTATAATTACACCCTGCCCCCGTACACCTTTTATTATGTGAAGTAATCGGTGTATTAAATACAACAAAACTGCAACAAACCTTGGTCGACAATTCAAAATGTTTGGTCAAAAATTTGAAAACCCAAATCAAATATAAATAACCACCTAAAAACTGCTCAAGTACTTCCCTACTCCTGCTCGTCGACAAGCTCAATCAGGATAGCGAGTGGGGGGACTCATGATATGAGATAGCCCAAGAGGTCTATTTAGCCCAATAGGCCCAACACACTTAGCAACAACTGTTTGGTCGAGTGTATTGTAACTAACTGCACTCGACATGAAGTTTTATCCACCCTAGCATATTTAGTTTTCTCCAAAATTAACCAACTAGCCAGACTTGTTCGATTCACATATCAACCTAATAACTCACTCCGGCGGTAACTCAGATCCAAGCTGTATTTATTACTTTGACAGGCAGTATGCCTCCGCATTAATGGCGTGTGATAGCTGGTACAGTTGCTGCTACCAAATTTGCCACCACCTTTGGCAGAAAAGTGCCTACCAAAGGTATTGTTCACCCTGAAAAATAGGAGATGAAGCCATCTGGAATAGTATTGAGATCTGGAATGACCATCAACTCCCTGACAAGGACTAAAGCCTAATGCATTTGATAAGAGCATTTTCGACAAATCACACACTGGGAGAAGGCTATAAATACCTCATAGCCAACCACGATCCAAGTAATGCCAAATACGCTATAAGCTCTTACAATCTGTTCGATTACTCTATTTCAACTAGAACTAATTTGAGTGTCAGAGCGCCTTAGCAGGGGGTTTCTCGACTAGTTTAATGTGTGTTGCTGTTGTAAATCTTAGACTTCGAGAAGAACATCAGCTGAATTATTCGACCTCCGTGGTCGAATCTTCCCCACATAGTACCCTTTCACTAAAGACAGCTTTCAACCTCATTAATAATTTTTTTAAATTTACTTATGTTATTTAATAAAAGAATAAACATATCTAAATTAAAGATATTTAAAATAATTAAAATGTTTATTCAAATAATAAATCTATCTAAAATAACAATAAATAAATAAATAATTGTTAATTAATAAAAATAACAAATAAAAACTATATTAATCAAGAATAAATAAGTAAAAAAATTTAAAATATGTATTTTTGACTAAATTATTTATTAATTAAAAAATAATTTTTTAAATTTAATTATGTTATTTATTAAAATAATTTTCATATGTAAATCAAATATATTTAAAATAATTAAAATATTTATTCAAATAATAAATCTGTCCAAAATAATTAACCAAACTTAGTTAAATTTATTAATTAATTCAAAACATAATAAATGAAAAATTAGAAACAATATTAATTAGGAATGAATAAATAAAAAAATAAATATATATTCTAGGTATGGACGGTGGGGGTGGGGTGGGTTGTGTATATATATGTATACATATATATATGTATATGTATGTATACATTATATTATATATGTATGTATATTATATAAATATTTTACATATTTTTTATATATATTATTAATTTTTAGGATGTTTTTGTATTTTTGTTAAGGTTTTAGGGCATTTTTGTACTTTTATCTATTCAATTTATCAACCAAATTACCTAAAGGGAATTTATGAAATTTTGCATGCTATTTTTAATGAAAATTTGGAAAAATTCTAACGGTGGTAAGCGGCTAGGCTAAGTTGTTGGACGGTGACAAACCTCAAGGGGGATTTTGTAATATTTGAAAAAAAGAGTACATTTTTGTAAGTACGTCAAACCTTAAGGGTGGTAGTCATAATTCATCCTTCTTTTGGTATTAAGATTATATTCTATGTAGCAAATTGAATATACCCTGCCAATGGTTTTTACAATGGGGGCATCAACTTTTCTCTTAAGATTATAATTGAATTTTTATTTATAGTAATCATATAGTACAAAAATAATATTAAATTAACTAATATAAGTGTCATACATGTATCAAGCCATGAACAAATTTAAAAAACTTTTCATACAATTTAGATTCAGATTTTGATATTCACCAATCAAAAAGTTGTGCGTATACTATCCAAAATAAAGTACATTAAACCATAAGAATAAGAAGTTGGATCAAGAAGAGCGGTAGAACTTTCCCAATATCTTCATATTTATACGGAGGGAAGTGAGTCATCCTTGATATTTAAATCCATACAAAGTGATATGTAACTCATCCTTCAACTATCACATACAGATACTGATTTTGCTCGCGATGAGGTATAAAATAATTAATGATATATTTATTTAAATATTGATATCAAATAAATTAATTAGAATTAAGTTTTTGGAAACTAAACTTTCAAAAGGAGAAATTACTTATCAAATTTCAGCCTAGACTTTAAAATAAGAAACAAAACATAATGAACAAATTTCATTCAAAAGTTGGTTCCTTGATATGCACTGTCAACCACTGTCTATCCATTATAGTCGCTTATTTATTTATTTAGTTTTAATAATGAGAAGCAATGTGATGATAGAGATCCATTATTTTATAGTAGCAAAATGGAGGCAAAAAGTAAATACATGTACTAGAACATAAAATAATTTAAGTTACCACAAAATTAGGGCTTCAAATTAATTTTTAAATTGTCCTACGTCGTAACAATGAAAATTAAAAAAAAATATTAGAAAAATATGGATACTATAAATACATTCATCTTTTAAAAAAATTTAACTCAAAAAAAGAATGATCCTAAAAAGTGAAAAAAATAAGACAAATATTTTTCTATCCTTAAATGGTAAATTTTGTGTTTAGATTACTTCTAGCATAACTATTATTAGGAATTTTTTAACTTTGATTAAGAAATTTCATCAATTATAATTCAGCTTAATTAAAAGGTTTAATTATAAACGAAGAGATAATTCATGGAGTAACATGTTATAGTTCTTAAATTAAATTATAATAAATTTTATATTATTATAATACTCTAAATGTGAAATGTTTGTATATGCTCTACATGTATGATGTAAGATATGTAATATGTCAATAAAATTACATTGGCAAATACACTTATAAGGCATATTAATATATAAATAATTTTGTTTTAATTCAAATTAGATAGTTTCAATTTGATATGTGCTCTTTATTTGTTCACCAAATGAAAATGTCAATATGTAAATATGTTCAAATTGATTGTAAAGTCCAACCCAATAAATAAATGAAATGACTAATTAAATGTACAAGGGCAAAAATGTAAAAGGGTCTAATAGATCAAATAAATTAAATGAATATAAAAAATCAAATAGTCCAATTGACTAAGCCCATCAAAAAGGACATCCAAACTTTAACTGGCTGAAAAGCCCATATAAAAAAACAATTATATAACTAAGCCTTAAAGAGAAATTGGATATGAGAAATCATTCATAAAAAAACCACAAACTTTCAAAATCATTTGAGATCGAGAGCTTTCTACACACATTCCAAAGAAAAAGAACCTATAGGCCACAACGTTTTTATCTACTAAAAAGGACCTTTACTTTATTTTTGTGCAGCATTATCTTGGCATTGTTTGTGAGAACTCTACACATAAAAAGGGAACATTAAGAATGCAGATGAGATCTAAAACTCGTGACTTTAACAACTAGATAGTCCCAAAGTTGGTGAACGTGGAAAGCGCTACCAGCCTAAAGCACAATTAGTTCGGTGCTGGAGCTCATTCCTTTTAGAGATCTCATTCTGTGGATCACCTAGGAGGCATTAAGGATCTTGCTATAGAATACTACTACTCAAGCTACAACTAAAGCGGTTGCTTAATATGTTGAAGAATGCCACCCAAAAGCAGCATCTATTCTTTTAGTAGAGTCAGAGGGCTTTATCCTTTTCCAAGAGAATCAAGTAAAGAGCCAAATCTAAGCATGACATTGTTCCTCACACTTGCCTCAGCAACTGGACACACAATCTTCTCACCATGCAGATTGTACCCAGCGAATGCCTACTGCTACTAAAGTCCAAACTCACTATTGGTGCTACAACTTTTGAAAAGGGCAGAAAGTTGGCACTAGATGTAACAAATGAACTGGGCGGGGCTCCCCATGAAGCATTCATTAGTAGTGGTGAAAGATTAATCAAATCTTAGGAAGATCGATATAGCACATGTAAGGATACTTCACAAGCATTACAGCTTGGATACTATTTCACATGCACTTAGGGCTTGGAAATTGTGGGATATGACTTTAAAACCATCAAGAATCATTCAACTTGAGCACCAATCCTAACCCTAATGAAGATAAAGCCTCCTAGCATCATCGCGACAAGTAGGTTAGGTTAAATCAACATGAGGAGATATGAACCTCAAACTCACTACAGGGTGGCTATATTTAATGTTGACAGGCTATTTCTCTCTTCTTTACATTAATGATAGGCTGTGTCACTTTTTGTCCAAACTAAAGCTATCAAGTGATAGGGTGATAGTACGTCTCCCACCTATGAAAGTGGAAACCCAGGTTGATCCTTTAAGAAAAACTTAATGTGCCCTTGAAAAAGGGAGAACTTGCCTGGGAACAACCAGGTGTTCATAGTAAAATCTCATTTGCATGTCTTATAAATACCACAACTTCCATCCTCATGAATATACGTACTCCATTTCACATACTTTCTTAGCTAAATATCTTATCCTTACCTTCTACCAGAATTTAACTTAAGTATAAGAGGGTCTTAGTTGAGCACCACTTCGACAAGCTAAATATGCTCTATGTGGTTGTAGGTCCAAACTTCGTGCCTTTAGTATATCTAAGTTCAACCTCGGTTTGAGATTCAACACCCTCCTCACTCATTCCATCCCTCAAACCAAAACTTGCATCAACATATAGCCTCTATTCTCTCTACTTTTTGGACTTTTGCGCATCATTATACCACATTCCTCATTAATCACCCACCCATACCAAATCTCCAAAATCAATCTTCATATAAAAAATTATCTAGAGAAGATGTCAATAATAAATCCTCTGGAACATTTGTTTGTCTTTGCCATCCATATCTCAAGTCTTACGTATAAAATAAGCTCGAACCACATTCTAAACCTTGTGTGTATCTAGGTTTCTCTTTAGCAAATCGTTGTCATTAATATTTTGATTTAATGACTTCCAAAAACATTTTTGTCACGTGACGTCAAAGTTTTTGAAAATATTTTTTCATTTGAGAATATTTTTTCAAAATAACGAATGATTCTTCAAATATTGATTGGGATAATGTTTTAATTCAAGGTAAGTCAGAGTTAAAATCTTATTTCCCTCATATGTTGTTGGCTATGCCCTACCTAATACCTATGGTACCCATTCCACGACAATATCGATAGCTCACCAGGCTCCATCTTTGCCAAAGGCTATCACTAGTTCGAGCCTCTCACATTTAGGTAACTAATCACAACTGTCTCCACATCTGTCGCCATCCATATCTATACTTCCCATCCCCCTTTCTTTAAACAATCAAAATATGGCAATGTCTTCTCCTAACAGTAGAAACAATGCCCAACAACCCATTCGACCTACTTCGTATACTCCATCATGCCCTCTTCAATCACAAAAGGCCACGCTCATTCCCTCTTCCAAATAACTGACAAACTACAATTACCTACCTCCCAACCAACCTGTTTAGCTCGATCCACCTTCTTAGAACCTAGTCATGTAATGACCAAGTCACAAAATAATATTTTCAAATCGAGGAAAGTTTTCGACTATATGTCTCACCTTTCCCCAATTTTCATACCCAACAACTTCAAGCAGGTTGCAAAAGAAGTCCACTAGAGAGTTGCTATGAAAGCAAGATTTGATGCATTATTGAAGAATCAAACATGGAGTTGGTGTAGTAGGATCCCAACAAAAATATTATTTAAGTGGTTGTTTGAGTCAAAAGAAAACCTAATGGAACAATTTATTACAACAAAGAAAGGCTAGTAGCCAGAGGTCTCACTTAGAAGGCTGGCATTGATTATCATTTCACATTCAATCTAGTTATTAGACCTGCAACAATATGTCATGGTTTATCTTTGTTGTTTGAAATAATTCGCCAGTGCATTATTTAGATGTAAATAACACATTCCTCAAAGGCTACTTGGATGCAAAATTTTCCATGCATCAACTTCTTGGTTTCCAAGTAATCAAGATTTGCCCACCCATGTATGTCGGTTAAATAAGGCTATTTATGGGTTTAAAGATGCCCCAAGGGCATGGTACACTGAGTTGACAAAATCTCTTCTACAAAGGGGATTCAAAAAGTCTAAATCTAATACTTACTTTTTATACTTCGTAATCTCAGTTTCTCCATCTACCTCTTGATCTATGTTGATGATATCATTGTCACTGGTGGCAACAATATCGCATTTATTCAGTAGGTTATTTCTTATCTTTTAGAAAAATTTTCTCTTAAAGATCTTGGTATACTTAACCACTTTCTAGGCATTGAGGTGATTATCATAGCAGATGATAATCAAAGTACATCCTGGATTTTCAACACAAGTACAATATGGAAAATATGGAAAATAGTAAGGGCATTCTCACCTCTGTGAGTTCTGCCCAGATTCTTATTGCTAATGACGGAGTCGAGCCAGTGGTTGCCACAAAGTATAAAAAGGTCATATGTAAGTTGTTATACTTATCCTTACATGCACTTACGTCTCCTATATATAAATAAATTACATGTCTACTAGTAACTATCTTTTATACTTCGGATTGAACCCCATTCGCTGATAAGCAACAAACCGTTGCTAGGTTGTCAATAGAAGCTGAGTATAGAGCTATTGACGGTGTCGTCTTTGAAACAAATTAGGTAATGAATTTATTACATAAAATTCGGGTACAACTCGCTAGTCCGCCTAAGATGTTTGTGATAACATTGGGGCAACATAACGCTACTAAAATCCAGTATTACATAGCAAAATGAAGCAAATAGGGACCAAGTTGCAAGGAAGCAAGGCTTTGTTTGGTTATGTTTTGGGTATTTTCTGAAAAATATTTTGGAAGAAGGTGTTTTGGGAGCTAAGATTGGAAAATGTGTTAAGGGCTTGTTCTTCTACAGTTTGGAAAAAAAAATTTCAACTCTCAAAAAGATTTCAAAATGCAAGCATATTTTCCAATTTTTCTTTCAAAACACTACAATTCTTTTTCTAAAAAATCCCTCACAATTTACCCAAAAAAGCCCTACACCCTAAAAAGCAAACCTACTCTCTCATTTTCTCACTCTATCTTTCACATTATTTATTTATTTATCACTCTTTCACTTCACTCATATATATATATATACACATATATGAAAATTTTAAAATTTTAAAATTTTACTACTTAAAAAATTTTTAAACTTATATTTATGAATTTAATTAAACTATTCGTCGAGAAAATTAATTAAATTTAATAAATAATTTATTTACAAAATAAGGTATTAAATTAATTAAATAATGTATTATTTATATTTAATATTTAATGTATTAATTAAATATTACATTTATTCATTTAGCAAATAATTTAAGATATTTTAATTTGATATAATAAATAAATTAACCTTCTTCAAAAAAATTAATTTTCATTAAATATTAACATTCATATTTATTTAAAATTATTATAAAAAATTAATTATAGTGTGATATTTATTTAATAATCTATTAAGTTTAATAAATTAATAATATTAATACAATTAAAAAAATTATCAAGAAAATTAATTAAAAATAAGTAATTTTTTAATTGTTACTAAGTAATTTACTTATTAAATAACGTACTAATTAAATAATGAGTTAAAGTAAATAAATAACTTATTAATTTAATTTAATTATTTAAATAACATGTTATGTATATATTAATTATGTTTCATAGTTCACGTATAATTAAATATTACACTTATTTATTTAATAAATAATTTAAGATGACTTAATTTTTTATAATATAATATTATTTATTTTTTTAATAGGATGAATCGTTATTAAGTCTTATATATATGGATATCATTTTACTTAGATGTATAACTAAATTTTTATTTATACAAAAATTGCAAATAATAAATAGTTAAATAATTATATTTTAAGAATAAACAATAATTAGTTTATAATTAATGTATAATAATTAACTTTTTATATATAATTTGATATCAACAATTATGATATTAGCTGATTTTTTATAATTAAGATATAACCATTGATATTGTTGAAACCTGCGTATAGAGCAAAAGGGGGTTGTGCCACAGGTAAATCGACTAGGGATGTCAAGTACTTAGGGTTGTATATATCTTGGGACTTGAGATCGGCAACCACAACACATGTTAAACTAGCCGAGGTGCCCCCGACTAAGGCACTCCAACGCTCAAGTTAGTTCTGGTCGAGATGTGAAGATCGAACAGAATACAGAGAATAAGGCTTATAGTATATTGGGTATTACCTTGAGTGTAGTTGAGCCAGATGTATTTATAGCCTTTTTCAAGTATGGTTTGACCCTGGTACCCTTATCAGGTGTACTAGCTTTTATCTTTGCTAGGGAGTTGGTGGTCATTTCATGTCCAAATTTTGATACTATTTCAGGTGGCTAAATCTCTTGTTTTCTTGAATGTACAATACCAGTGGAGGCACGTCTCTGTCAAAGTTGGTGGTAGGGTTGGTAAAGTTGGCAGAGTTTGTAGCAGCGGCTGTACCAGCTGTCACGTGTCATTAATGCAAAGGCATGCAGCCTATCAGATTAATAAATGTGGCAGAGATTTGAGTAAATGCCGGAGTGGATCTAAAGGTCGATGCATGTCAACCAGACTTGAATATTTGAACTTTTGGAGTGGTTCTAAGGTCGATATGGGTCAACCACGGACCCTACCAAGTGAGGTCGATACCGATCAACCAAACTGACTTGCAGTTGAGCCTCTTGGGCTGTCTCATTTAATGTTGGGCCTGTTGGGCCTACTGGATTATCCCATATCATGAGAAAATGATGTTACTAAATGCTGCGTATAGAGAAAAAAGGGGTTGTGCTATGAGTAAATCGACTAGAGAGGCCGAGTACTCAAGGTTGTATATATCTTGGGACTTGAGATCTGCAACCACAACATACGTTAAGCTAATTGAGGTACCCCCGACTAAAGCCCTCCGATGCTCAAGTTAGTTTTGGTCAAGATGTGAAGATCGAACAGAATACAGAGAATGTAAGGTTTATAGTGTATTGGGCATTACCTTGAGCGTAGTTGAGTCTAAAGTATTTATAGTATTTTCCAGACGTGATTTGACACTGGTACCCTTATCAGGTGAACCGACTTTTGTCTTTGCCAGGGGATTGGTGGTCATTCCATGTCCAGACATCGGTACTATTTTAGGTGGCTAAATCTCTTATTTTCTCGGATGTATAGTACTAGTGGAGGCATGTCTCTGCCAAAATTGGTGGTAGGGTTGGTAGAGTTGGTGGTAGCAGCTGTATTGACTGTCACGCATCATTAATGCAGAGGCATGTAGCCTGTCAGACTAATAAATATGACAGAGATCCGATTCAGCACCGAAGTAGGTCTTGAGGTCGATACATGTTGACCAGACTTTAATATTTGAACTTTTAGAGTGGTCCTAAAGTCAATACGGGTTGACCGCATACCCTACCAAGTGAGGTCAATACTGGTTGACCAAACAGACTTACTGTTGGACCTCCTGGGCTGTCTCATTTAATGTTGGGCCTGTTAGGCCCATTGGGTTATCTTATATCATGAGTCCCCTGACTCATTATCCTGATCGAGCTTGCCGATGAGAAGGAGTAGGGAGTTTACATTTAATTATGATGGTTACTATGCTCGACCAGGATTTTTGAATTCTCGACCTGAGTTTTTAAACTGCTGACCAGGATTTGAGGTAGTTTCTCTGCATTTAATGCAGCTATTAGTGCAAAAAATATGAAGCGTACTGGGGTAGGCTGTCATTATAGTAGTTACACGAATTCTCGCACATAAATGCCTAAAATAGGGGGATAACCGACTCCATTTTTACTTTTTCTATCTAAATGTCTGGTAAAATTGCTATCTTTGAAGATCTTCAAGTTCTGTGCTTTACCTTTATGAGATTTCCACTGTAGTATCTTTACTATTCTTGTTCTTTTCTACTTTTCTGTTATAGAAGCATGTCTGTTAGTCCAAATTCTGATAGCACTAGGTTAGAGAGTATGACCCATGGGGGGAGAGACTAGGGCCGAGAGCGTATCTGAGTCATCTCGTAGAAGTGAGTCAAGTTCATCCACGAGCGAAAGCTCTAGCTCGAGCAGTACTAGTAGCTCAAGCGATGTTGGGGTAGTATCGGAGGGGAAAGCTAGCCTTACTGATATGCCTACAAGTCGGGTCGATTATTTACCCCTGACCATTACACCGATAGCCTCCAAAATAACTACTATAGATTTAGTCCATATTAGAGCAGCGTATCATATCCCGAACAAGTATGAACTGGTAGCACTAGGGACCTGGGATAGAATACATCGACCTCCCTAGGGGTTTATAACTGTATTTGAGGAGGGATTAAAGTGTGGCCTCAAGTTCCTGCTTACCCACCCCATAGTCGACCTTCTCCTAGGACTGGGGGTTTGCATCACCTAATTACTCCCAAATTATTTTGTTATACTGAACAATTTTACTGTGCTAATGCACTTATACGACTAGCCTACCACCTTTGCTAATTTCTCAAATCTATTCCACCTTCTCATGTCCCAAAAGTCGGGCAGTAGTGAAGAGTCTGGTTTCTATTACCTGATTGCTTGACCTCAGCAAAAATATTTGATATCCCCTGCCTCTTCTTACGGGAAAGAGTGGAAAAATACTATTTTTATATTTGGGGGCCGGGGGTTCTTGCTATTTCGAAGGGTTGGTGGAGGGATCCTATGGAGATGTCCGGGAACTAAACACCTAGCCGGCCTAACACCTTCATCAGGGATCTAGTCAGATTTGGACAAATGGAGGCCTCAGTTCTGACCAAAGAGAGGTGTTTGGTTTTGCTTGGCCTATCACCTGCCCAGCTCGACCTACCTGTGGGAGATCGACTAAGTAGAAACTTTTTGTCGACTGTTTCTATTGCACATTATCTTTCTGCTCGAATCTAATATTTATTTAAATTGTTTGCCCTTGCAGATTACAACAAAATAATAGTCTGCAGCCACAATGAATCCCAAGTTCGAGCACTGAGGGCTGAGGCATGTTGACAAGCTGCCGCTGTTGCTTGACGAGGAGGTGCTGCTGAGCAGGTAAGCTGTGCGAGGTCAACGCCTATACCGTCTCCCCCACAAATCAAGCCAACTCTTGAAACCTAATATGCTCGGTGGGAAGTGCTCGAGCACAGTAACCCTGCTGGCTGGGGAAAGAGAAAACTAGTCGAATAGGGAGGTTCGGCTCCAAAGAATGCTACTGGGGGTAAAGAGAAACAAAAGGTTGTGATAGGTTGAGACCTATTTGGCAAGCTTGGTGATGGCTCACTGTTGCAGCTTCCTCGGCTATCTCCTTCACAATTCGCCACTGATCAAGATCAGGAGGTAACCAACTTGACTTCAATCATCGAGGGAGGGCCAACAGGTGTTGAAGCTCTAAAGTGCTGGGCTATAATATGTTACGGCTATTTGAGATGGTGCTAGTTGCCAAGGAGGAGTTCAAGGCTGAAGGAGAGATGGAAACACTCAAGGTGCACCTCAAATCTTGCCAGAGTATTATCAATAAAAACATATCTTTTCTTTCATTTTACTCCTGTTGTGACATACATAGCTTTTAACTTTTATTGTGATAATGTGGAAAATATTTGGTTACTTGTCGCATAGTAATTATGTTGCACGACTATATCGTCGATTGCTTTATATTCTCAGTCAACTATTTGCTCATCCCATTGAGTTAATTGCCCATCAAATGAGTCGCATTCCTTGCTAAGTAAGGGGTCGACAAAAATTAGATGGTTAACTAGAATAATGTATCTGTCAACATAGAGGCAACGAGAAGTTTAAGTGGTAGCAAGGGGCTGCTTAGTCGTCGACT